>JASANA010010379.1:0-12976 GCA_030248095.1 Ptycholaimellus sp. GST1_10
AGGCATTCACTGTATCAGCCAGAAGAGATCGGATGCTATTCGATAGCATCCTTTACCCGCCAGGCAAGCAGGGAAACTTACTGCCTACTGGAGGCTGCCAGAGTTTCCTGACAGCCAACACCAGCTTCTCAGGCTTTCAGAGTGTTACTGGAGGCTGACGAGTCTTCTGCTTGCTACCGCCGACTTCGCAAGACTCCATCATGACACCGGAGACCACTGAGATCGCCTAATCTGACAGGAGGACGCCCACGACCCAGTCCAGCCGTTGAGACCTCTGCCTCCACAATTGGTGGCCAAGATCCTCATTGGTCACCGCAGAAGACATGGTCTTCCAAGCGGACACTGGGAACTACAAAGGCCAACTACAGCTGCCAGAAGTATCCCAGACTTCCATCTGCTGCCGTCAGCTGTTCAGGCCTCCTGCCTGAGACGGGGGGACTGTCAGAGACTTCCATTAACTACATCGGCTCATGCCTCCAGCCTACTACTGGAGACTGAATGGAAGCGAGGGAGTGCAGATGCCACTGCGAGCAGAGAAAAGTCCTCGAAGGGTCACTCCACCCAGCCTCAGAGTCGCCTTCGACGCCTTCACAGACTGACTGAGCTGAGATCAGTTACCTCGAGACTCCTACTGTCACAGCTGGTGAGGAAGACCTTCTACTCACGGGCAATGAGAAATCGAGGTCTGCCGCTGGGCGCTTCTGAAAGTCCACACCTTTAAGCTGATGCCGGAGGATGCTAGGCCTCCTACTATAGCTGGAGGAAACTCCGGACCCTCCTCTGATGCAGTTGCAGTCAGTAGCTCAGGTCCAATGCCTAAGGCCGGAGACCGCCAGAGATCTCCGACAGTCACACCGACCATTCATGTCTCCAACCAACTGCGGAAGACTGGTAGGAGGCGGCGGAGACTAGACGTCACTTCCAGCAATGAGACGTCATTTGAGGGCAACCTCCGTCAATCCTCAGGGTTGTCTTAGACAATCCTCTCGGATCTGCCAGAAGAGACATAGGGAGACAGTCTGGCGGCGCCTCGACCCTGGCCAAGATCCCCGAGCGGCTACACCAAACACTCGAGTCTCATGGCCGACATGGACTTGGTCTCCACATACACCACCACTGGACCTCAGAGCGCCGGTGCTGGCTTCACCACCTCCCGAAACGGGCCGGGCGGGAGGAAAAAGGGAACCCAACCCGTCCCCCCCCCCCCCCCCAACAAACCAGACCATGTCGACACTTCCAACCGCACAAGTCAGCAAACCACGTCTACCAGCACCCTATCGGCAGAGATCACCACTACTCCCCACATCTTCCCATCGGAACGGCAGAACACATGGAACACTAGAACGACATCATCATAACCAGCGGCACGTCGACGTCACCTGGAAGCCTGCGATGCTTAGATCGACCTGATATCGGCCTCCGCTAGGTCAAGCCTGACCTTTGCCAGAGGGAAGCCGTGAGGCAAAGGAGAAAGTGGACTGTCGTTACTTTGGCAGCTCTAGGAGACTAGAGAGATCCAGCCTATCACTAGACAGACCGGTGGAGTCTGGACGTCGACTACAACACCAATCAGAATGAGTGGAAGCTGAACCTGTCTCTTTCCCGGAAGGAACATGAAGAGCATGAGAACTCCCAGCGACGAAGAAGACGGAACCTCCATGGCCCAAGATCAATGCTAGCCAGAGATCTAGAGAACTACATGATGGAGGAAAGTGCAGCGACATTCGGTCTGTGGACTGGCGCCCAGCCTCCCGTCAGCCACCATCACAGAGGACTAAGACAAGGAGGTGACGCGACAGACACCCCGCAGGTCGGAAATGGGAGGAGGTCGCGGCATTCCGCTCACTGGCCTCCTCTTAACATCACCCTGCATGGCATCACTCGCGCACCGCGACCTCCAGATTGGCCGGAGAACCTAAGGTAGAGCCTGATTGTAGCTGGAAATCAAACACGGGCTCTCGGGTCTCTACCTTTATCACGCCAAGTCTCGAGGACGCGACGCTGTCATGGAGACATCGCAGTCTTCTGACACCATCTTCTGCGATCAGTGCCTCGAGGACATCACACCGGCAGACCGTGTTCGATGCAGCAACTGTACGAGGAACGGCTGCCTGGCCTGCATGCAGGGAGAACTGGGACCCATCCTAGGACCGACGGATGCCGGACTCCTTGTTCTGATCTGCCAATGGCTGGTCAGAAACGGTCCGGCCACTTACTATTGCCCAAGCTGCACCCACATCAAGGACATCTCGTGGTGCTCCATCGTGGATCAGCTAGTGGCCCAAGGAGTCTTCCGTCCGGCAGTTGTGGACAACCTTCTCGTCCATCAAAACAACGCTGTAGAACGCACACAGTTCATGGAACTATGTGACGTCCTCTACCGTGAAGCCGTAGTGCTTCTGGACGCTGCGCGGAGGGAACCGGGAAAGAAGAAGGGTAGTGGACGGCTCAACGCTGCTATGGGCAGCTCCCGGAGAGACGAGGTGACCGACAGTCAGACCGACGCGTCATCTCCACGACGCCGAGACTATACCGACGTAGCACACGCGACAATAGCGATAACACTGATCGAGAATCAGCTGGGAAGGCTTTCCCCGGATGATTATCGCCAACCGATGCTCCAACGCCATTACCGGATGCTTCGTTTCAACCGGAGACAGCTCCGAGCCATGGCGAGCGCCACCATGGACGTCGAGATCCGGGGAATGCCACCCCTACCAGCTAAAGTGCAACCGGGGCAGACCGGACGAGACTCATTTCGGCCCGCGATGTCTATCCTGGAATCGACTGGTCTCGATGATGTGCCGAACGAGATCCTGGAGCGAGTATTGCAGCACCTGGATGGGCATAGCCTAGCCTGCACTCGCCTCGTGTGCGCCAGGTGGCATCGCTTGGTGGATGGAGCGCCTTGGGGAACCCTACCTAAGGTGCATTATCGCTCACTGACGGTGTCGTCGCGCTATGGGCTGGAGATTCGCCTGGAAAAGTTCGTGGATGAAGCCATTCCGGGGGAAGTCGAAGGAGACGACGAGCCGCCATCAAAGGCGTCCCGCCTCGACTCATCGTCAGGTGGAACCAGGCGAATCACGAAGCAGGAACGGCCGAGCCTGACTAGGAGCATCATCGGGACCACACTCAGGCTCACCGACACCATGCCCGACCCAGAAGAACAACGGCACTTAGTGAACTACTTCCGTCACGTTTCCACGGACAAGCTGGTGCTACAAGGATTGCGCGGTCACGGGCTGATGACTATGCTGCTGATCTTCGAGAAGATGTGCCTGAACAACAAGGTACTCGCCTTCGATTCCTGCCACTTCGCCGGAGTCCCCAAGCGGATGGTCTTTCACTTCCTCAAACCGCGGCGAGGACGCTTGATGGAGGTGCAACTGTATTCCTGCCGCTACATGGAGAATTCATTTTCTCCATCCGAGTTCTGGGATGCGATTGGTCCCCTGTCAGGCCCCCTCCCCACCATCCGTCTTAAGGACCGTCATGCGGATTCCCGGTGGATGAACCAGCTGTCCACGGGGATCCTGCTGCTCCCCGATCCGCCCTGGATGCTTGACCTCGATGGGATCCACCCACTACCGAAAGCA
Organism: Ptycholaimellus sp. GST1_10; assembly: GCA_030248095.1. Classification (NCBI taxonomy): domain Eukaryota; kingdom Metazoa; phylum Nematoda; class Chromadorea; order Chromadorida; family Chromadoridae; genus Ptycholaimellus; species Ptycholaimellus sp. GST1_10. Next base: position 3,600 of record JASANA010010379.1, read on the forward strand.
GTGTACCGGCGGGTGCGCAATTGGCTCGAAGAGGACACCGTGATGGGTGCGGTTTGGGTAGAGGCGAGACGGAGACAGGAGATGACAACTAGTGGCCTCGGTTCCAACATCGATTCCGGAGCCGCGATGACTAAAGAAGGCACCACGAGCCGGGAGGGAGACTCCCGTTCGTCAGGAAGATCGGAAGAGCCGACGGCTGACACGAGGGGACGCAACTTTGTCATTAAAATCGACCACGGATGCAATCTCCGTCTCCGTCGACTTCATTTCCATACCTGGAACCACGTCCTGTGTCCCAGAGACATTCGGGTGCCGATCCAGATTCACAAGATACTGGAGAGATGCTTTGACGGTCAGAGTCGCTACTCGACACGCCGACGTCGAATGGTGCTAGAAAGACCGGATGGAGCTCGGCTCTCCTTCCATCTACAAGTCTAAACCCGCTGCTAGGACCACTTCGACTAGTACGCGACCACCCACTTGACCGAGACCGCTACTCTTCCATGACTTCCCCTCCCTCACGGACCCGGCCCAGCCCAGCTTCAATGGAATCATCACTTCGGACGAGATCCCGGAGACTCAAATCGGAATTTCGAGTCATAGCGAAGGAACTCGCCGAGTCAACACCGACCAAGGGTGCTGACAGAGGAGGAGCTCCGTGACGCCTTCATATGGAACACTTCCTTCCTAAGACGAACACTGGAGCCTCGCCATCAGATGCTGAGACCACTCGATTCTGGAGACACCGAGCGATGACTTCCCTCCTGACCCTATAGTAGTGCTCTGCTTGTAGCTTAGATCCGAGGCCCCGCTCCTCTGCCTGCGCTAGTCCTTGGTGTGATCACTGCTGTCCTTCCCGGCCGCCCGGCGGGTGCGCTGTGATGTTTCCCAAACCTGTTTCGTCCGTCCCATGTTGACGAGGCGGGCGGAAGGGAGGCCGGGATCAGTCTGTCTATTTTCCCCAAGATGCCCTAACCTGTTCCGCTCTCCTTCCCGGCTCTTCCGGGCCTCTTCCGGTGACTTACGAAAGAGAATCTCGCTATGTTCCTGCTGTTACACCACACGCATTTTTCGCGGGCCCCGCGCAGGCCGCCACGGAAAAAAACGCACCACGAAGAAAAGGAAAAAAAAAGCACGAAAGAGGCCAGCAGACAGAAAAAAGCAAAAACAAAAAGAATCAGCAAAAAAAGCAACCCAGAAAACCAAAACAGCCACCACAGCAGCAGCAAGACGCAGCCCACAAGAGCTGGTTATTTTTCTGTTTGCTGGCGTTGATTTGTATACTTCAGAAATGTAGCTAGCTATTTTTACCTTACAAGGAAATTTTTATTGTCCATACTTGATTCATTTCAATCAAAAGTAGGCAAACACTTGTTACTGTGTCATGAAGCATTAGCTCTCAATATCCGAGTACTGTGTCTCAATACTAATACTGAACCTGAAAATGCCATTCACATCATATTTGATGAATCCTAGTTGCCTAAGCTTTCATTAACATGCTTAGTGAGCAGGGCCTTGCGAAAATTCGAATTCTTGCTAGTGAAGACACAACTGATTTGCAGCTAAAAAAACTCTTCTGCGCTCTGCTTCGGAAAGCTTTATCGCCTCGCTTCTTTCTATAATATTAAGTGTGGTACTGGGGAAGCTTCTGCTCAAGCCTGAAGAACATCAGTTTCTGAAAAAGAGTTCGAAGCTTTTGCACAAACTAGTAACGTCCCGGCGAAGCTCGAAGACAAACGTCGCCTCTCACGCCAACGATCCATAGCTGCCATCTCCTCACTTCTCCGCTTCATTCTCCCTCACTCAGTGAAGAGCTGCTTCAAAACCAAAAGAAACAAAAACAAAAAAAAAAAAAAAAAAAAAAAAAAAACATGGTCATCCTTTCATTTCGAAAAGCATTTAGTTTGACGTTAGTTCTACAGCACTTCCCAGCTATTGGAATATTTCGGAGCGCTTAAAATGTTGATGGGGAGTGAAGAAGGATGTTGGGATGAAGATGTGAGGTGTGAGAATTGAGGAGCGGATTTATTCTCCTTCGTCGCTTGTTTTCTAATTCTTCTCCATACCTAATTTACGGCCCCCAAAACATTTTCACTTAATTTCTCCCATTCTAGAATTTATCTGATAATTTTTTCTTTGATTTCATTCAACTCGAATTGGATAGTATTGATCTTAAAGAATCTCTTGAAAGACTGTAAGAAAGCGAGCCTATCTTGCTCCAAGCGACCCATAGTTTATGTCGCTGAATTAGCTCCAGAAGAATTGTTTTGGTACCAGGTATTTGATGTTTACGCCTTAGTTCGCCCAGTTCATTTACTCCGCATTACTTGAGGCTCCAGAGGTGCTTTTCCGTTGCTGTTGCTGATGAAGGAGTAGATCATGGTGAAGCAGCTTCTTCACTGAGTTGAGGGAGAATGAAGCGAGAAGTGAGGAGATGGCAGCTATGGATCGTTGTTGCGTGAGCAGGCGACGTTTGTCTTCGATGCTTTCGCCGGGAGTTACTAGTTTGTGCAAAAGTTTCGAACTCTTTTTCAGAAACTGATGTTCTTCAGGCTTCAGCAGAAGCTTCACCAGTACCACACTTAATATTATAGAAAGAAGCGAGGCGATAAAGCTTTCCGACGCAGAGCGCAGAAGAATTTTTTTTAGCTGCAAATCATTGTGTCTTCATAGCAAGAATTCGAATTTTCGCAAGGCCCTCTCACTAACATGTTGATGAAAGCTTAGGCAACTAGGATTTATCAAATATGATGTGAATGGCATTTTCAGGTTCAGTATTAGTATTGAGACACAGTACTCGGATATTGAGAGCTAATGCTTCATGACACAGTAACAAGTGTTTGCCTACTTTTGATTGAAATGAATCAAGTATGGACAATAAAAATTTTCCTTTGTAAGGTAAAAAATAGCTAGCTACATTTCTTGAAGTATACAAATCAACGCCAGCAAACAGAAAAATATGCGTAAAATGACGAAGCAGAGCTCGAAGTTTGCTTGAGCTTCCGAATCCTTGCAATAGAACAAAGACAATAAGCGATGAATGGTGAGCTGTTTCAGTTAAAATTCTAAGCAGCGTTGAAACTGATTCAGAATTTGCGCAAAAAAATCATAAATTAATATAAAACCCCCCCCCAACCCCCCCCCATGTGGTGTAACAGCAGGAACATAGCGAGATTCTCTTTCGTAGGTCACCGGAAGAGGCCCGGAAGAGCCGGGAAGGAGAGCGGAACAGGTTAGGGCATCTTGGGGGAAAATAGACAGACTGATCCCGGCCTCCCTTCCGCCCGCCTCGTCAACATGGGACGGACGAAACAGGTTTGGGAAACATCACAGCGCACCCGCCGGGTGGCCGGGAAGGACAGCAGTGATCACACCAAGGACTAGCACAGGCAGAGGAGCGGGGCCTCGGATCTAAGCTACAAGCAGAGCACTACTATAGGATCAGGAGGGAAGTCATCGCTCGGTGTCTCCAGAATCGAGTGGTCTCAGCATCTGATGGTGAGGCTCCAGTGTTCGTCTTAGGAAGGAAGTGTTCCATATGAAGGCGTCACGGAGCTCCTTCTCTGTCAGCACCCTTGGTCGGTGTTGACTCGGCGAGTTCCTTCGCTACGACTCGAAATTCCGATTTGAGTCTCTGGGATCTCGTCCGAAGTGATGATTCCATTGAAGCTGGGCTGGGCCGGGTCCGTGAGGGAGTGGAAGTCATGGAAGAGTAGCGGTCTCGGTCGAGTGGATGGTCGCGTACTAGTCGAAGTGGTCCTAGCAGCGGGTTTAGACTTGTAGATGGAAGGAGAGCCGAGCTCCATCCGGTCTTTCTAGCACCATTCGACGTCGGCGTGTCGAGTAGCGACTCTGACCGTCAAAGCATCTCTCCAGTATCTTGTGAATCTGGATCGGCACCCGAATGTCTCTGGGACACAGGACGTGGTTCCAGGTATGGAAATGAAGTCGACGGAGACGGAGATTGCATCCGTGGTCGATTTTAATGACAAAGTTGCGTCCCCTCGTGTCAGCCGTCGGCTCTTCCGATCTTCCTGACGAACGGGAGTCTCCCTCCCGGCTCGTGGTGCCTTCTTTAGTCATCGCGGCTCCGGAATCGATGTTGGAACCGAGGCCACTAGTTGTCATCTCCTGTCTCCGTCTCGCCTCTACCCAAACCGCACCCATCACGGTGTCCTCTTCAAGCCAATTGCGCACCCGCCGGTACACTGCTTTTGGTAGTGGGTGGATCCCATCGAGGTCAAGCATCCAGGGCGGATCGGGGAGCAGCAGGATCCCCGTGGACAGCTGGTTCATCCACCGGGAATCCGCATGACGGTCCTTAAGACGGATGGTGGGGAGGGGGCCTGACAGGGGACCAATCGCATCCCAGAACTCGGATGGAGAAAATGAATTCTCCATGTAGCGGCAGGAATACAGTTGCACCTCCATCAAGCGTCCTCGCCGCGGTTTGAGGAAGTGAAAGACCATCCGCTTGGGGACTCCGGCGAAGTGGCAGGAATCGAAGGCGAGTACCTTGTTGTTCAGGCACATCTTCTCGAAGATCAGCAGCATAGTCATCAGCCCGTGACCGCGCAATCCTTGTAGCACCAGCTTGTCCGCGGAAACGTGACGGAAGTAGTTCACTAAGTGCCGTTGTTCTTCTGGGTCGGGCATGGTGTCGGTGAGCCTGAGTGTGGTCCCGATGATGCTCCTAGTCAGGCTCGGCCGTTCCTGCTTCGTGATTCGCCTGGTTCCACCTGACGATGAGTCGAGGCGGGACGCCTTTGATGGCGGCTCGTCGTCTCCTTCGACTTCCCCCGGAATGGCTTCATCCACGAACTTTTCCAGGCGAATCTCCAGCCCATAGCGCGACGACACCGTCAGTGAGCGATAATGCACCTTAGGTAGGGTCCCCCAAGGCGCTCCATCCACCAAGCGATGCCACCTGGCGCACACGAGGCGAGTGCAGGCTAGGCTATGCCCATCCAGGTGCTGCAATACTCGCTCCAGGATCTCGTTCGGCACATCATCGAGACCAGTCGATTCCAGGATAGACATCGCGGGCCGAAATGAGTCTCGTCCGGTCTGCCCCGGTTGCACTTTAGCTGGTAGGGGTGGCATTCCCCGGATCTCGACGTCCATGGTGGCGCTCGCCATGGCTCGGAGCTGTCTCCGGTTGAAACGAAGCATCCGGTAATGGCGTTGGAGCATCGGTTGGCGATAATCATCCGGGGAAAGCCTTCCCAGCTGATTCTCGATCAGTGTTATCGCTATTGTCGCGTGTGCTACGTCGGTATAGTCTCGGCGTCGTGGAGATGACGCGTCGGTCTGACTGTCGGTCACCTCGTCTCTCCGGGAGCTGCCCATAGCAGCGTTGAGCCGTCCACTACCCTTCTTCTTTCCCGGTTCCCTCCGCGCAGCGTCCAGAAGCACTACGGCTTCACGGTAGAGGACGTCACATAGTTCCATGAACTGTGTGCGTTCTACAGCGTTGTTTTGATGGACGAGAAGGTTGTCCACAACTGCCGGACGGAAGACTCCTTGGGCCACTAGCTGATCCACGATGGAGCACCACGAGATGTCCTTGATGTGGGTGCAGCTTGGGCAATAGTAAGTGGCCGGACCGTTTCTGACCAGCCATTGGCAGATCAGAACAAGGAGTCCGGCATCCGTCGGTCCTAGGATGGGTCCCAGTTCTCCCTGCATGCAGGCCAGGCAGCCGTTCCTCGTACAGTTGCTGCATCGAACACGGTCTGCCGGTGTGATGTCCTCGAGGCACTGATCGCAGAAGATGGTGTCAGAAGACTGCGATGTCTCCATGACAGCGTCGCGTCCTCGAGACTTGGCGTGATAAAGGTAGAGACCCGAGAGCCCGTGTTTGATTTCCAGCTACAATCAGGCTCTACCTTAGGTTCTCCGGCCAATCTGGAGGTCGCGGTGCGCGAGTGATGCCATGCAGGGTGATGTTAAGAGGAGGCCAGTGAGCGGAATGCCGCGACCTCCTCCCATTTCCGACCTGCGGGGTGTCTGTCGCGTCACCTCCTTGTCTTAGTCCTCTGTGATGGTGGCTGACGGGAGGCTGGGCGCCAGTCCACAGACCGAATGTCGCTGCACTTTCCTCCATCATGTAGTTCTCTAGATCTCTGGCTAGCATTGATCTTGGGCCATGGAGGTTCCGTCTTCTTCGTCGCTGGGAGTTCTCATGCTCTTCATGTTCCTTCCGGGAAAGAGACAGGTTCAGCTTCCACTCATTCTGATTGGTGTTGTAGTCGACGTCCAGACTCCACCGGTCTGTCTAGTGATAGGCTGGATCTCTCTAGTCTCCTAGAGCTGCCAAAGTAACGACAGTCCACTTTCTCCTTTGCCTCACGGCTTCCCTCTGGCAAAGGTCAGGCTTGACCTAGCGGAGGCCGATATCAGGTCGATCTAAGCATCGCAGGCTTCCAGGTGACGTCGACGTGCCGCTGGTTATGATGATGTCGTTCTAGTGTTCCATGTGTTCTGCCGTTCCGATGGGAAGATGTGGGGAGTAGTGGTGATCTCTGCCGATAGGGTGCTGGTAGACGTGGTTTGCTGACTTGTGCGGTTGGAAGTGTCGACATGGTCATGGTCTAGTTGGAAAGGACGGTGTGAACCCAGAGTTGGGTACCCTATCTCCTCCCGCCCGGCCCGTTTCGGGAGGTGGTGAAGCCAGCACCGGCGCTCTGAGGTCCAGTGGTGGTGTATGTGGAGACCAAGTCCATGTCGGCCATGAGACTCGAGTGTTTGGTGTAGCCGCTCGGGGATCTTGGCCAGGCCAGATGTCAGTCCTCAGCGGTAGACGTCCGAGTGCACTGGGCAGATCCGAGAGGATTGTCTAAGACAACCCTGAGGATTGACGGAGGTTGCCCTCAAATGACGTCTCATTGCTGGAAGTGACGTCTAGTCTCCGCCGCCTCCTACCAGTCTTCCGCAGTTGGTTGGAGACATGAATGGTCGGTGTGACTGTCGGAGATCTCTGGCGGTCTCCGGCCTTAGGCATTGGACCTGAGCTACTGACTGCAACTGCATCAAAGAGAGGGTCCTAGCTGCCTCCAGCTATAGTAGGAGGCCTAGCATCCTCCGGGCATCAGCTTAAAGGTGTGGACTTTCAGAAGCGCCCAGCGGCAGACCTCGATTTCTCATTGCCCGTGAGTAGAAGGTCTTCCTCACCAGCTGTGACAGTAGGAGTCTCGAGGTAACTGATCTCAGCTCAGTCAGTCTGTGAAGGCGTCGAAGGCGACTCTGAGGCTGGGGTGGAGTGACCCTTCGAGGACTTTTCTCTGCTCGCAGTGGCATCTGCACTCCCTCGCTTACCATTGAGCTCTCCAGTAGTAGGCTGGAGGCATGAGCCGATGTAGTTAATGGAAGTCTCTGACAGTCCCCCCCGTCTCAGGCAGGAGGCCTGAACAGCTGACGGCAGCAGATGGAAGTCTGGGATACTTCTGGCAGCTGTAGTTGGCCTTTGTAGTTCCTCCCAGTGTCCGCTCTGGAAGACCATGTCTTCTGCGGTGACCAATGAGGATCTTGGCCACCAATTGTGGAGGCAGAGGTCTAAAATGGCTGGACTGGGTCGTGGGCGTCCTCCTGTCAGATTAGGCGATCTCAGTGGTCTCCGGTGTCATGATGGAGTCTTGCGAAGTCGGCGGTAGCAAGCAGAAGACGAGGTCGTCAGCCTCCAGATAACAAACTTTCTTTATTTTTTTTCTTCAAAGAGAAGCCTGAGAAGAACCCTGGTGTTGGCTGTCAGGAAAGCTCTGGCAGCCTCCAGTAGGCAGTAGCCCAGTTCATTCCTGCTCTGCCTGGCGGGTAAAGGATGCTATCGAATAGCATCCGATCTCTTCTGGCTGATACAGTGAATGCCTACTATTGTAGTCATTCAGTAGTCACTTGTCGGGCTGTCATCTGTCGCGTCGTCGAGAAGGTGTTGGCCGAAGCTGAGCTGATAGAGGGAGCTCTGATTGGGCCAGAAGCGACAGGTGTAGGGTGGGGAGTGTAGGAACGGAGAGTAGAGCCGGAGCTATAGCTGTGTCTTCTGCCAGCTGGGACGTTGTTCATCTTCTGTACGTCCACTGATAGTAACACTGCTTGGCTTCTCATTCTTGTTCCTAGTACTCTTCCTCTGTTTCCCGTTTCCCTTTCCTGGTACTCGTTCCGGGTTTCGGGTAGGTTTCGGGTACTCTTCCCTCCCGGCGGCCGAGGAGATGGATTGTTGGTTCTGTTGCACCCAGGAATGCATAACTTGGCGCGGTAGTAGATGGCCAAGTGATGCTGAAATCCTATCAACCGGGGCCGAAACATGGTGCAGTGCAGGGTTGTGGGCCTCATCCAGAAGTGATGGAAGGAAGGCAGTGGGGTGCTAAGGCTGGTTCACTGCGGCTGGCCTTGAACAGAGCGGCAATGAAAGGAAGAGGCAAGCTCCGGTTGCTGATGTAAACTGGAGCAGAGCATCGGCTTTAAGTCTCTGCCACTGTTAGGAACCGATGAAGTGAGCAGTGATGATCTGCCTGCCTCCCGAGGTTTACTCCGGTGCCGTGGAGCTGGGCTGGGACATTCAGCTTGTTGTGGTCACCGTAGAAGCTGTAGGCCACGCCATCCAGGTTTCCGTAGATCCAGTCTAAGGCTGACCTCATATTGAAAGAAGCATGAGGCAGACTTCAGGGTTGATAGAGCCTGTGTTGGAACATGGCTCCCTAGCTGCGGTTGAACTGCTGGTCGCTTGGCTTGGCCTTGGATTGATAGCTGTGGAAGATGATGGCTGGGTTGGACTCGAACTACTCCACGCCAAAGACATGTTTGGCAAGGAGCGGAGTTGCAGTAGCTCAGAGTGGAGCTCTAGAGATCAGCACTCTGCGACTGTGGGTAAGGGTAGAAGGGCAGGGGAGGAGTGCAGCACTGTGTTTGCGCTGGACAGCGCCGGCGGTCCCGCCGATGAAGGCAGACCAGAAGCACCCGAGCTCCACTGCTAATGCCATGTAGGCCTTCCTGTTGGCCCTTGCCATGTAGCTGTCCATGAAGACGTGCTCTTCTAGCCATCATAGAGCTGGGTAGGTTCTCCTAGTCTGCGAGAGACGGACTAGACTGACGGCCTTTGATCGATGGTGGCTCAGCGAAGACGAAGCTGAGAATCGCAGTTCCAAGTCTTCCCTTCAGTCTGGGGGCTCACTTGGACCCAGAGTCTTCGATGGGTTGGCTGACGATGATCTTCCGTGAATTGTGGAATTGGGACCCCAGAACTTGCGTCCCCATTCCAAGCTGCATTCCCGTGCTCTTGAATGCCTTGGGTTCCTTCTTGCGCCTCAGGTTGTTAGGACGCGTCGCTTTCTTGAGCGATTCTTCCGATTCCGGTTCTCCCCCCGCGAGACAGACGAGCCACA
>JASANA010010383.1:0-12059 GCA_030248095.1 Ptycholaimellus sp. GST1_10
CCTGCCAATCAATGCCTAACCTGCACTCCGGCCGACTTTTTTGGTGTCTCACACCATGACTTTTTTTCGTTAAAGTGGTCCCACAGGCTGTGCAAGCGTATGGACGAAACTTGAGGCAGGCGATGATATGCGTCACAAGGTTCGTGGATCTGTTGCTGGATTTGTTCGATAATATAGGAAGAACAAAAGAAAGCAGATACTTAGAAGAGGCACGGATGGCTTTGTTGCAGCGATGACAGGTTTCAGTTTCTCCAATCTGCTTGTCGGTCGGAGTCGTGGCAGAGTTAATGGGCGCTAGCTTGGAAAATGATTTATTCTCCTTGGCGTTTTCTTCTGCAGTGCAAGGATGAGTTTCGAATGTGCTTTGAGATTTCGGCCGTGAAACAGAAGAGGTTGCGATGGTTTCCAACAAAGACTTGGTGCTAAAAACAAGACGTAGAGCATGGTGTTGCAGCAGTATGGAATGCTGAGCAGCCTCAGAGGCCGAGAAAGCGATGTAAGGGCAGTCGTCACATTGCCATCTTGGTGAAGATGCAAAAGTGCCCAGGTGATGCTTCAAATAATGCAATGCCTGAGCCATTTCTCCTCCAATGTTGTTACATTTGAAGCAGGTCATTTTTGTGTGAATGAACCAACCAACATTTTTACTTACAGTCGATTGTGTGCTGTACATCTGATACCATCGGCAAGCCAAAGTGAAGCTCTTATCTCCATGCGATGTGCGGCTTTGCTTATCCTTCTTTCATCCTGTGTTTACTATAAAGATTCGATTCGATCGTGTTTTGATTACCACCTTTCGACTCTTTTCGAGATCAAGAATGCCACCCCAGGCTACGTGCATAGAAATTTGCCTCAGCTAAATATCACCAGAGAATCGGTTCGATAAGGGAATACAAAACTGCCTCTGTGTGTTGAGTTCAATCAAGCATGGATGGCTGTAGAGGAACATTAATCGAGTTCATAGGGCTGGATTAGCGAGGCTCTTGGAAGCCAGAGCATAGAATGCATCAGTTGGCGGTGCTGGCGGTGAAGGCAGGCAGACTTTGCTCCGGGCGTGGCCTGTAGGCAGCAGCCGGACAGGGGCGACCCAGAGCCAGCGCCAGCGTTCGCGTTGCTCGGGCACTGTTCCCGCAGCACAGGCCCACGTAATTCACGCCCAGCTCCTCAATCTGCTCTCAGTCCTACATCCAATCCTCAACCTCTTCTCTTTTCACCTGGGCTTCCTTGGCAAAAGCTCTCAGCTCAGCCTGGGAGCAGGAGATTGTCTCCACATCCTCTGGCCAGTCATCCCCTGTTGGCCAGTAGGCCAGCTGCCCTGCACTCATTCCCCTTTTGTGCCTTAGGAAACAACATATACTCAAAAAGCCAGTTTCGCTAGTTTAGTTGTAGAACTCATCAAAACTAGCTTTTTGAGTTCTAGAAAACTTAGGATGGCAACCAGTGCGAGGGTCCGTGGCTGTCTCCCAGGTAGGCTGCTGCGGCGTGGTGCGAAAGGGGATGGGCAGGAGACAAAGTGGGCCCTCAAATGCTGCCTGAGGCTTACAACAATAGGCAAGGTAAAGCATCACCTTGTAGGTCTCCCGCACCCTTTGAGCAGTCTGAATCATGGTCGCCGGTCCACGGGCACAGTTGAGGCCCACTATAGTAGCACCAGCCTCTTTGAGCAGGCTCAGGGCTTCGCCCAGCTCCAGACCCTCTCTCGTCTTCTCCTCATAGGGCGCCAAGGTTACCACCGTCGCCATGCCTTCAAGTCACCTGTGCCTTCTACTCCCTGGGTTGATGGAGGAGGGCTTAGCACCGGGAGCGTTTTGAAGGACGGTGTCTAGAGCCAGACGGGCTTCCGAGTAGTGGCGGAAAGTCTCCAGCACCATCAGGTCCATCCCCGCCTCCACTGACCAGGCTACTTGGTCCTTTCACCCCCATGGCTTCTCCTTGGACTGAACAGAGGTTGCCAGTGAAAGGAAGACCTTGAAGACAGCCTGAACGGCGGTGACGGTCTCCGGCTTGTCAGGGTTGTAGATGGTGGAGTTGTAGAGGTTGCCTGCGGCCAGACAATCGTACTCCAGCGCCACCTGCACCCCAAGTGCTTCAGACGAAGGAATAGAAAAGTAAAGAAGGAGTTTCCTCTTTGGCCAAACGAAGACCCAGCTTGTTGATGCTCTCGTACTGGTCCAGCTTGCCCTCTGCCTCCAGCTTGGCCTTATTCAGGTAGTACTAAAGGGATGGGGCAGAATGAGAGGCGAATGAAAAGCTGGGTGTGAAAAGTGAGGCTGGCAAACAACGCAGGCGACGATGATGTCTGAGCCGGCGTGGGCAAACTCCTGGTGCAGTTGGCGAATCATCTCCGGTCGCTCCAGCAGAACGCTGGTTGTGTATGGGCCTTGGGAGTTTTGGAGATGAGGTGGGCAGGCATTTTGGGGCAGGCAGAGAACCAGGGGAGCAGAAGCCGCGACGCTCCATCTCCAGGGTGTAGCCTTCGGCGCAGAGGATTCCATCTCCATCTGCTACCCGCTCTTTTAGGCCTTAAATTAGACTGGTTCTGGACGTTTTGGTCAGAATTATTGGTAAATTGTAAAACCTTTTGGCATTTTTTGCAGAGGACCAGTGGAGAAACGCCTGAAGATGCGAGTAACTGATAAAAAGCCGCTTTTGAGTCTGCTAGCTTGCATTTGGGTACGCTTTACTTGCTTGAAAGAGTGATAGATTTTTTCGCCTCATATTGGACAGTGCGCTATTTGTGTTTGCGTACACTGCAATTATTTCAGCTTAAAATCCACGCTTAAAATCTTAACTAAATCAAAGTCAAACAAAACTATTTGCTGAGGTCAATTTGCGTAATTTCAAGAGAAAAACAAATGAATACTGGTAATTTTAAATAATTTTAGTGAAATGTGCTTGAACTCGAGTCTACTTGAATTTGCTTTGGCGCGCCACGAAAAGAGATCAGAAACTGCGAAATGAAGCTTTTTTCTCCGGAAAGACCAATGCAAAAGACAGAAGAAGCATCAAATACTGGTGGCCAATCAAGCCTGCACTGCCAAAACAATCAAGTGAAAATGCCCACATCTCCAGAGAAGCTTGAAATACCAATGAGACTGAATTCCGTACTAAATGGGCTGTAAAGATACACACTTGAAACACGCAAAGAATAAAATAGCTGGTTTGGAAAAGGGGCATAGAATCAGTTAGCAGGATTATGGACAACGGTGAGGAAGAGGAAGTGACGCTTGTCGAGGAGGATGGCGGCGAGGAAGGGGTGGTTGGCGCGCACCTCAGGGGGAGGCCCACCGCAAATCAGGCTCTTCACCGCTGTCACAGCAGACGCCTCTGTTCCATGCTCCGTCACCTGAACACCAGCGAAAACTCTGACAGAATTCCATTTTCCTCTTTTTCAAGTGCTCCTGGAACTGGAGAGAGGATAACCTCGATGCAGGCACGGTGCTTCACTTGCTCGACGAAGAGGAGTTTCTAGGCCGGCTTGAGCATGAGACTGAGGTCCGCCTTGTCCGACTGGAAAAGCTCCCCGAGACCCATCTCCTTCAGGACTCCGGGCAATGCGAGATCGCTGCTCAGCTTGAACTTCGGCAGGTACAGCTGCCAATTTCATTTCCAATCTATCAATATATATGTGTATATATGTATATATATCTTTTGAAAGTGGGTCGAAAATAGTTGGAAGGTGAATCTACCTTAACTCGTGTCCGCCTAGCCTGGAAGATGAGCCGCATAAGTGCCGTCCCATTGAGCTTGCTGAGCCATTTCTTCAATTTACTTTGGTAATGTTTTCCATAATCGTACTGCAGTTATTTTCATGGTATGATATTATGGTTGTCTCTAGTCAACAGTTCTAGTCTCTAGTCAACAATTCTAGTCTCTCGTCTACTCTCTGGTCTAGAAACCTCCAATCCGAAGCGCTCCTGTGGTACGAAGAGGAAGAATTGCAGACGGGAATTCTTGTACAGAATGCCCAGCACTTGGACATCGTCAGTTTTCAGGTAATCACACGAGTAGTTTACCATCCCCATCGTTTGCACCTATTTTTCTCTAGCACTGAGAGAGAGTTCCAAGAAAATCCCCTACCTGGACTGTGCTAGCGCTGCTGACGTAGAAAGGGTGCAGGGAGGTACTTCTGCTCAAGAATGGCTCCAGCCAGCTGGCCTAAAATCAAGCGATGGTCGTTGACTTTAGGCGGATAGCGGAAAAGGATTTGCGTTGACCTTGAAGTAGATGGCGCTGAGCAGGACGAACATCGTGTTGTCTGAAATTTCACTGCTTTCAATGATCCCATCGATCTTTCCGTGCGTCTTTTCCGCCACCCAGGAGTTCACCTTGCCAGCTGCCTGTCAATGCGTAAATTCAATTCTGGTGTTCATTTTTTTAAAATATTAAAAATTTATCGAGATATTTGCTCGCAAATAATCGATAATCCATGCAACAAGGTATTATCGGCTATCGCCAATAGATGCTCGGCCTTGTTCACCTTGTCAAGCATTGAAATGAATAATAAGCAAGTCAGCTAAAGAAATACTATACAATGACAAACAAAAGTAAAATGTAACAAATTAATCTCGGTCTATTTTGGGTTTCTGAGGCATTTAAACAACAATCTAAAAAATAATCAATAACTAATACAAGTAAAATTCAATTCTTTGAAAAATTTTCGAATTCCCAGGTCTCCATTTTCGAGGTTTTTTGACCATAAATCAAGAACCAATCAAAATGGCGTCATCTGGTACCATCGGCAAGCCAATTGTGGGTCTCTTTTCTCCAAATTTTGTAATTGCCTCGAGCAAAAAGTCAAGGAAATACATCTACTACTAGTGGAATCTGCTGCATCATCTGTATTTTGTTTTTGGCGCGCATGGAAAGAGACACTGAACTGCGCGCCAAAAACACTAGTATAACATGGGGTTCATTTGCACAAAGTGGCTGAACCCATGAGGTGAACTGCCGCCCCTCATAATTTGGCCGAAACTAACTATCTAGCCACTTGAATAATTAACTCAAATATATCCTTTCTTTTAGTTTACCCAATCTAAGCTACCCAGACAAGTGATGTTTCCTGAAATTTGGGGTCTGGGACTTAGGGGTTTTTTGGGGTGAATACTTAGTACTGCCCCCAGGCCAAGTCCTGGGCGGCAGTTCAAAAATGGCATAACTCGGGCTCTAGTGAAGCTTTTTTTCATGATTTAAACGCCATTCAAAAGATTTTTTTATGGCCGGAATGATAGTGCACAATATGAGGCTCATTTCAAAATACCAGAAACCCAAAATTCAATTTTTGGTTTTTGAAACATCAGGCGGATGGATTTGTGCAAAATTGCAAAAAATGTTCAATTTGATGGCCAGATTCATGTTCAGCGTCAAAATTTACCTACTGGGGCCCAAATTTAGAACCATTTGCCAAATATTTACCCCAAATTTGCTTTTTGGACCTTGAAACATTAGGTTTTTGGGTCATGACTCAAGAACGAATAATTTCCGCCAGGCTCCTAAAGCAGGGCTGCGAGCAGCCAACATTTCCAACATTCCCTGAAAAAATCAGCCAAAACGGTTGAGAAACCGCAGAGGAATCCTTGCTTACATACATATATATATAGACTCATAGGCCAATTTGGGGTGAATCCTTAGTACTGCCCCCAGGCCAAGTCCTGGGCGGCAGTTCAAAAATGCAACTGTCCAAGCAGCAGATTCCACTAGTAGTAGATGTATTTCCTTGACTTTTTGCTCGAGGCAATTACAAAATTTGGAGAAAAGAGACCCACAATTGGCTTGCCGATGGTACCAGTTATTTTTTTGTGTGTGTGTTATATATATATATATATATATATATATATATATATATATATATATATATATATATATATATATATATATATATATATATATATATATATATATATATATATACTAGTAATATTGGTAAGTGGCCGCGCTTCGCGCGACCACCTTTTGGTGTTGGCCATAGAAGATATCTTATTATATACGCGTGATGCCATTTTGGGAGGGGTACTCGGGCACGCTGGATTCGAAATATATCCTGGCATATGATACCTTTTTGGATAGATCTCAGCAAGTTATGCAACATATATTAGGCGCACTATGCTCCGATAAAACTGAAACCCAAATATGATTGAAAATGTGTGCGATTTTGCCATTTTTGGCCATTTTTTGACTTTGAAACTTCATAGCTCCATCAGTTTTCAACTTTTCCTGGCGGACTTTTTTTTAAATTCAAGGCAATACAATTCTCTTTTGAATTTCCCCTTAAGTTTGTTAACTTTTTAAAATTATTTTAATGAAAAATGCAAACGAGTAAAGTCAATTTTTGCGATTTGGGCTCTACTCGGTGACCAGATGTTTCAAGGTATTTATTTGGCAAATATTTGTTTTCAGAGCTGACATCCACTGCTTGTGGCGATTAGTCCAGACACTAATAATGTTACTCTGGATTGAAACTTGTTTTAATTTAGGCTCATGTTCATGAATGGTAGCACAAAGTGACATTTAAATGATTGAGAATTTGATGGGAACCAGCATGCAGTTTGTACTTGGTTCAATGATGTAGTGCATTATTGTGGACAATGGCCAACAGCAAAAGGTGGCCACGCGAAGCGCGGCCACTTACCAATATTACTAGTATTTATATATATATATATATAACTGGTACCATCGGCAAGCCAAATGTGGGTCTCTTTTCTCCAAATTTTGTAATTGCCTCGAGCAAAAAGTCAAGGAAATACATCTACTACTAGTGGAATCTGCTGCTTGGACAGTTGCATTTTGTTTTTGGCGCGCAGTTCAGTGTCTCTTTCCATGTGCGCCCAAAAACAAAATGCAGATGACGCAGCAGATTCCACTAGTAGTAGATGTATTTCCTTGACTTTTTGCTCGAGGCAATTACAAAATTTGGAGAAAAGAGACCCACATTTGGCTTGCCGATGGTACCAGTTATTTCTTCCCCTTTTAATATAGTATAAAATGTATAAATACAATTTTATATTATTTTATAATATATGAAAAAAAATAAACTCATTAAAAAACATAACAAACATAAAAGAATTGAGAATAATTTAAGATATTTTTGGATAAAAAAATAAATAATAAATAAAATTTAAAAATATAATGAAAAGAAAAGATTCGAAAATCAAAAATACAATTTAAATTTATTGGCAAAATAACATATTTTTGTGAAATTTTCATGATTTATACTTAGGGTAATCGATTTTTGGGAGAAAAGAGCTTTAATTTTGACAAAAATACAATTAAAAATGTATTGGCAAATTAACATATTTTTGTGAAATTTTCATGATTTATACTTAGGGCAATCGATTTTTGGGAGAAAAGAGCTCTTATTCTGACCAGCCGATGGTACCAGTTGTTTTCTCAACTTAAAATTTCCAAAATAAAAATGATTGCCTAAGAAGGATTCGAACCTCTTCAACCAGCTGTTCAACCGCTTAGACCACTACACCACTGGTCGACATGCATCAATGTTTAACTGAAGACTTATGAATAAAAATCAATACATGAGGCCCAAGGACCCGGGGAGGGGGGTGAGTGGGGGATGAAATGAATACCTACTATCGTCCATTGAATAGATGCGGAGAAGAAGAAGAAGAAGGAGAAGGAGAAGGAGGAGGAGTTCGGACAAATGGTTTTGAGTGATTTTCTCACGAATTTTGCCAATTTTTGATGATTTCTCGCGAGTTTTGGTCAATTCAATGATGCTCTTTCCAATGCAGAAAGAATCAGCACGATTGGACGTTTCTATGAAGCGTAAAATCCTTATCAATTTTAAGATCTAGCAATAACCCCGAAAACGTACACCTGGGTCGAAAAGAGGGGCTGGGCGCTGACACTTCGCTAAAGCTCCGTTCGCGCCAGCCCAATATGCAGAATGACGGACGAAAAATAGGGTAACAGCTTAAGCAGGCCTTGGCCGCCCGCCGCTCCGGGCATGGCGCCAAAGCTCCTCCGGCCTCCGGGCATGTGTGCTACAGCCCCTACGCTTTGCCTAGCATGCTTTGCATGCTAGGCTACGCTCCGGGGCCTCCGCACCCATGCCCTCCGGCCTCCGGAGCTCTGACTGCCCTGCCCACCGCGGCAGGCGGCCTGCGGCCGGCCGCGCAAAAATCGTCAAAGGCAGTCGGAAAATAAGCTATGGCTCACCTCCTTCTTGTTGCCCTCAAAATTGACGCGCTGCAGGGAGCTGTGGAACTGAGACGCAAGGATTTCCAGGAAGTCTGGGTCGAAGCTGAGGAGCTCCCGTTCCTGGGCGAAGAGTGCATTGGTGATCTCCAGGCGCCAGTCCTCATTCTCCAGACTCACCAGCTGCTTCATCAGCTCCCCACAGCCCTTCATCACCTCCGCTTTCGTCCAGCCTGCGTTCAATTGCCCATTTTCTCTGTCTGAGCGCTTTTCTCGCGCCTCCATGTCTATTTCACTCACTGACAAGAAACGGAAAAGACGGGATAAGTGAGACAAAGAAGAGGCTTAGCAGTGCGTAAGCTGCTAAGAGAGACTAGCAATCCCCCACCAAGAAACTTAATGAAATAAGTAGGAAGTAACCTTTGAAGAGGACGTTCTGCATCTGCTTCTCCGTTTCGCCGGCGGCTCCAGCAAAGACCATGGCCAGAGCCGTGGCGATGGACACTGGCGAGAATGTGCAGTTCCCCTTCTCCTTCCCTAAAACACTCACGCATCGTTAAAATTTTTCAAATTTCGTGTTCAATAATTTTTGTTTTCAAAAATTCAGAGGTAATTTTTTTTGAAAACCACATTTTTAACTCTCATAAAAGGTTTTGCAGTGATTTATTGTCATAACAATTATTAAGCATTGACTTTTTACATGATTTTATTCGATAAATTGTCAATGAAATTGAGGGTCCAAACCGTGGATCTTCTGGAGCAGCTGGAGGACGAGGTTGGCGTTGGCAGGGAGCAAGGTGTGGATTGTCGTTGGCTGTGTTGCGTTTGGGGCCGTTGGAGCTTCGGCAGGCTGTGGGAGATGAATTTGGTCGGCCATGCTCTGTTTCCAGTGTATTCAGCATCTGTGAAATTTATGGGAGTGGAGGCCGGCGGCTGGCAGTTTTCTCCTGGAATGCTAAACAGTTCAGGGCAGATTTATTTTGTGCGCTAGCAGCCTGATGAAAATATATCTTACCATGGGTTAGAAACAATTGAACAAATTTTCGCCAATAATCCTTTGTCCCGAAATAAGTCCAGTGACACATACAGGATTCTCCAGCCATGTGGGTTTGCATAGCTCTATAATGCTTTCTAGTATGAGTTAGAAGCAAAAGCAAAGGGTGGAGTGATTCCTGCAAAACTGGCCAAAATTCTTTTTAAGAAATGGTTGAAATTGTTTTCAACATTTATACAATCAAAATATTATTTATGCAAATGCGACCCAAATCATTGAAATTTATGCCTCAAATTTACCCATAGTCAAAAAATTGGCCCACTCCAATAAAGCTTTTTTAAAGCAATTTTCAAAAGGTCAATAATCATTAGCTCTTTGAAACCTTTAAAAACGCAAAGTATAAAATGATTACTCTTTCGACCCAAAATTCAAAGTCATTGATTCAATTTTTGGTCGAGGCCAACTTCCCAAAACCATGAAACGTCTCTTAATCATTTTCGTGCGAATAGCTGAAACGCTTCTAGAAATAGCGTATTATGCGGAAAAAGCGAATGCAAAGATTACGTTGTTCGATTTGAAGTTGTTCGACATAAAAGAAACGACGAGATTACGTTGTTCGACATAAAAGAAATAGATAATCCCAATTTAATCACTTCTACGAGCTAAGGGGCATAAAAAGCCAACTTCATTGTTGATGTACCAAAGCCTAGGATAATTCAGGAGTTCTAAAATGTTCTTCTATAAGTTTTCTGTCCAAAATGCATGGAAAAGGCCAAAAAGTTGGAAACGCTTCACGAATTTGCGTGTCATCCTTGCGCAGGGGCCATGCTAATCTTCTCTGTATTGTTCCAATTTTAGTATATGTCATTGAAATGACGAGTATGAGGCATTAAAACTCGTATATATCGATGCTAACTTCTGAGAAACACGCCATTAGTGAGTAGACGACATCTGTATGTTCGCGTTTATCAATCTCGCTCAATTCTCCATGAATACCTACATTGTCAAGACGCACTGGGCTATTAGATTGAGCGGATTGCATTGTTCACAAGACCTGCTTCAACATAACCAATCTCGGAGAGTATCTCCTCATTTTCATTCCAAAGGCTAAGTTATTCAAGAAGAAGGTAACACAACTGTAACTGCGCAACTGTTGGCTTATCATGCTGCATAGATAAATCATCAAAAATGCAACAATATAAATTCCTAGAACCTATACGCCCAATACATAGAGCAGTGAGCGTTTTCCAAAGAATATTCAGGGCTCTCAGCCGCTCTTGCCAGAGGGCGAGACTGGTTGTACCTGAATACGTTGGCAATAATAACCAACGAACCCGTATCTCTTCTTTTCCCTATGAGCCTCAAGCAAAAGCTCACGAACCTCAGTTGGCCCTACAAACGCTAGTTTCTTATTGATTCCGTTTTTCTCTGAATGCAGAGGGGCTTCTTGAGTCGATGACAGAGCCACCAAGCGGTCGGCTGAACACATTGGCCCAGCTCCAAAACGTACTCCTGGCGACGCCAGATGGCGCCCTTGTCGCTTGGCACTGTTTACACGCCCTCTTTCATTGGCGAGGTCAATCAATGGCGAGGAGAGGCAGAAGAACTTCGGGGAACAGAGCATTCCAGGAAGCAAACAAATTGAAAGGGAACATTGTGTTCGTTGGTTATTACCCAACCTATCTCAGGTATCGACTCATTCTCGCCTTCTATACAGAGCGGCTGAGAGCCCTGAATATTCTTTGCAAAACGCCACAGTGCTCCCCGCATTGGGCGTAACATACACCATTGATGATAAAACTCTTGGTTCTAAATAGTTTAGTGAATGATACCAGGCACAGTGAATGAAAGAGACCAGTTGGCGAAAGAGTTGCAGATGTTGGGCCACTGATTCAATAACCAAAATAATCTATTAGAAATGTGGCATAAACTTTTTCCAGCTTATTTCCATCAACCTTTTCATCTAATCTGCCAGTTGCAGTCTTGTTGGATGACCAGCAACAAAATATAATCAATTCAACTGGCAATTAACTTTTTAACAATCCAATTCTTGAGTTTGAATGATCAATTTAATGAAAGGTAATTTAGTACATCTATGTGTGTACATAGAGGAAGGAACAAGGCTACCAGGCTGTACAACTGCGCGTTTTGAAACTAACCTAGGGGGCTGTGGTGGTCAAAAGAGAATAAGAAGGGTAAAAGAGGAGGGAAGGCATAGCTTCTCGGCCTTTTGGCTGAGTTTAGAAGTGTAGTATCTGTTCTTATAAGCTTAATCTCTGATACGTCCCCTATTGGGGACAATGAGATTATCTGATTTTTGTGAACAGGGCGGGAATGTGGAGGCTTGCTTACCTTCTGCCACGGGTTGGCCCGGTGTTGCACTGCCTCTGGGATCGGCCTTTGACCCCCCAACCATGGGCTCGATTGTTCTTATTCGTGCTCACTCTAGGAGGGTTTACTCTGTGTCATATGAGGGTCACTCTAGTCGAATAATTTCTGTAGAAATGATGTAATGTTATGTTTTGTTCATCATATTGGAACAAGCAAGCATCTTGGAGATGAGCTAAAGGCGCTGGCTCAATCGCAGGCTGGATGAGGCAGTTGCAGTTGGTGTTCTGATAGCTGCTCCTTGGCCAGATTGCGCGTCATCAAGTTCTCCTTGTCTCCTCAAAATTGATTGCCCTACTTTCATTACATAGCTACAATTATAGGTGTAATGAAAGACAAACGGTTACTTTTACCATTTCTCCTCCGCCAGCATATGGGGTCTGGGCAGAGCTAGTCAAGCTAAGCTAAACAGTTTACAGAGACAATATTTTTCAAATTGACGACACGTAGAAGATGATGGACTAAAATCCTTCATTTTATCGAAGATGATTTTAAGAATAATAAGATAAAGAAAATTTAATTTTTG
>JASANA010010387.1:0-11706 GCA_030248095.1 Ptycholaimellus sp. GST1_10
TAGGAGGAGGAGGAAGGCCATGGCGCCCAGTGAGCTCTTAGGTGGATTACGGCCGGCTTCTGAGGCAATGTGCTGGTCATCTAGTGGCGCAAAAGGATCGGGGGGGGGGGCGTGACGCCGGAGTGGGCTGGGGTGCTGTTGGCCGGGTGGGTGAGGGGGGGGGTGGAGGAAGGGTGGCGAGTGGGCCCTGGGTGTGTGCATGGAAAGGGTAGAGGCAGCAGCCCATCGTCCTGCTGAAAGCAGGATGCAAAGGCTTTACTGAAGAGGAGCGCCTTCTCTGAATTTTCTGTCACAAGGCAGGGGGTGGTGCCAGAGACTCCAGGAGAGGTGGGGGGTAGGAGGAGGGGTGGGCTGCTGCTATTCTTGTGGCCTGTGCGGGCCAAGTATAGGCGGTAGATTCCCTGGCCACGTTGGATGGCTGGCGGAAAAAGCTGTTTTCAAAGGTGGCTACATCATCTTTGATGGCCCGTCTACAGGCTTTAGCCAGCCTAGAGAAACGGCGTTTAAATGATGAGGAGGAGTTTCTCAGGCGGTAGAGTCTGTTTCTTGTTGCTAGGAGGTGGAGAGTTGGTGGGCGAAGAGGACCTCGGGCAGGGCGGGAAGTTTGGCTAGTGGTGGGGAGAGAGGCTGAGGGCACAGATGCCTTGATAGCCTCTGTCAGGACAAGGTTGATTAGGTCAAGGAAACTTTCGCTGTCCCAAGAGAGCCCAGCCAGATACTCCCAGTCAGCTCCAGCTAGAATGGAATTTAGCTCGTCAAAGTCAGCCCTCCCCCAGAGCCAGGTGTGTTTCCGAGGGGCCCCCTGCCACCGTCCGCCTGGATCCCTGCTGGGCAGTGTCAACGGGACTCTCACTGAGCAGTGGTCGCTAAGCAGGAGGGGCGCTTCGACTAGGGCGACTGTTTATGTCCTGAAAACCCGAGATTATAAAATGCAAATGCAAACAATCTAGTATTTTTGGGTGCAGACAGGTTAAATAAAATGCCATTTTAAAAATAAGAATTGTGTTAAGGAAATGTGTGCCTAAAGTCTCTCATTTTCTAATTAGTTTGCTAGGATACTTTGTTTTAAGAGATGGGCACTTATTTAGGCAATTTATGACCCAAAATGTTAAATTGGGACAGCTTCAGCGTTTTCTGCAACAGGTTTTCCGCCTTGGCACCAAGCATCCCTGCCTCGCCAACCCCAAGCACTGGACTTAGAAGGTGCCTTTTTCTCCATTTCTATCTTTTTATTGACTAAACTGAATGGTTATGGTAACATATTTTACCTGCTTCTGAGTACCTGCCTCTTGTGTATATCAGACGTGCAATGGATTTCATCATTATTATTGCCTTAAATAATGATAAGAAGACACATAAGCAATGGAAATAAAAATATTTAAAAGTATTTATTAGAAAAAGAATTTTTAGAACTGACCATTGTTGAGCGGCAACGGGTCAGGGCAGTCAGAACTCCGAAGGCTGTAGGGCATGGGCGCAAAGGCCCCGAAGCATGCTAGGCAAAGCGTAGGGGCCGTAGCAGCCGTGCTCGGAGGCCGGAGGAGCTCTGGCGCCCTGCCTGAAGCGGCGGGCGGCCAAGGCCCCCTTAAGCTGTTACCCCATTTTTCGTCCATCATTCCGGCTAGGAGGGTTTTTCTGGGCTTGGCGTAACTTTGACTGGTTATGGAGTTATGACTAAAAAACCTCAAAAATGGAGGCCTTGAAATTCGATAAAGTTTCAAAAACTTGCATTTTACTTTTATTAATTTTTTATTATTGTTCAGACGCATCTACCACTGTTACTTTTTCTTAATCTATTCATTGTAGTATTTATTCATTTCTTTTTATTGCTTAACTAGGTGAAAAAGGCCGCGCATCTATTGGCTATAGCCGATAATACCTTGTTAATATTTCAATTTCATTTGCTGCAATGGGATAATGTTGGGAAGTGGTTCCTCAATGCAGGCCTTCTAATGATAGCGCAAGGTGTATTTGGTGGACGGTCAACATCCAAAGTCTACAACTCCCTAAAGACCGACAGACCCATTGGAAACCGGCGTAATGCTGTTATCTCAATCATTTTTTATGACACAAATATTCACTATCTAATAGGACAGCCTGGACACCTAAAAGCAATGTACTACAAACAACACCTTTGGAATGTTGGTGTTCTTTGGAATAACCTCATTATTCCGCCCGAAGAAGCAAACACTGCTACAACTTATGGCCTATTATGCCCTTTGAAGCTAAAATAATTTATAAAGTCACATATTGAAAAATGGTCATGTGCCTTACTGCCACGACTAAGCATGCTTCGACCACAACTCAGAGAGTTCATTGAATGAGGGCAACTTTTAATTTTTCTGTGAGTTTCATTAATTACTATTGAATGTTTTGCTTAATATGTTATGTAATTTATGCTCTTGATGGGACACGTTATAGAAAATAAATATATATATAAATATAAATAAATATAGTTTTAAATTAAGTTCTAAATTAATTTAAAAAGCATTTCTCATATTGATTGAATAGTTGTGCATAACTTAAGAACCAAATCCTTTTTAACTGCACGATATGCATAGGGTGCTCTCTTATCATTACTTAAGGCAATGTTAACAAGTATATGGCGCAAAGCGCAATAGATGACCGCGGAGAACCACCTTCCAGCTTACAATATGAATGCATGGAATTTCATCACTCCAAATGGCAAGTCTGTGGTTTCTCACCCATTTTCAAAAGTAAGCACAGATTTGGAATTGCTATGTACAAATTGTGAATCAAACAAGCATATGGCGCAAAGCGCAATAGGTGACCACGGAGCACACCAACTTCCAGCTTACAATATGAATGCATGGAATTTCGTCACTCCAAAGGGCAAGTCTGTGGTTTCTCAATTATTTTCGAAAGTAAGCACAGATTTGGAATCGTTATGTACGAATTGTGAATCAAACAAGTATATGGCGCAAAGCGCAATAGGTGACCGCGGAGCGCATCCTTTATATGATACTTTGTAACTCAAAAATCAAGTCTGTGCTTTCTCAACCAGTTTCAAAAGTAAGCGCAGACTTAGAATCGACATATAAGACTAGTGAGTTTAGACAAAAGTTTGTCTAAATCCATTGAGGATTCGCCATTTCTCAACATACCCCATTTTTCAAAATTTCTTCCCAAAAAAGTTATGTTTCTTATGCTCCGGCACCAGTTCCACCCCTCCAGATCTTCCTAAAATGTTATTACCTTTCAGCAAAAAAAAAGCTTGTCCAAATCCGTTGAGAATTCGCCATTTCTCAACATACCCCCTTTTTCAAACTTTCTACCCAAAAAAGTAATGTTTCAAAAGCTCCGGGACAAGTTTCACCCCTCCAGATCTTCCTAAAATGTTATTACCTTTCAGCAAAAAAAAAGTTTGTCCAAATCCGTTGAGAATCCACCATTTCTCAACATACCCCATTTTTCAAAAGTTCTACCCAAAAAGTAATGTTTCAAATGCTCCGGGATCAGTTCCACCCCTCCAGATCTTCCTAAAATATTATTACCTTTCAGGAAAAAAAAGTTTGTCAAAATCCGTTGAGAATTGAGCATTTTACAGCATACCCCATTTTTCAACATTTCTACCCAAAAAAGTAATGTTTCAAATGCTCAAATTCCGGGTCTACCCCTCCAGATCTTCCTAAAATAGCATTACCTTTCAGGAAAAAAAAAGTTTGTCCAAATCCGTTGAGAATTCGCCCGTGGACAGCATTTCCAGATACATATATATACGCATATATATATATATCAGGACAAAAGTTCAGTAACCTCTAAAGACCGCGGAGTGGCCCTTCGGGCCGCTCCGCGGTCAAAAACACAAGTGTTCTGTTCAATTCTTAGCCGTTCAGCTGTTACTAATTATTGATCCATTACCATGTGTGAATGTTTCTTTCAAGAGGGTAAGTCTGTGGTTTCTCAACCATTTCCGAAAGTAAGTACAGGTTTGGAATCGCTATATATGACTTGTGAACAAAAAAAACTCAAGTCCTCTGTTCAATTCCTAGCCGTTCAGCTGTTACTGATTATTGATGTCATTGTCATGCGTGAAAGTTTGTCACTTAAGAGGGTAAGTCTGTGGTTTCTCAACCATTTTCGAAAGTAAGCACAGATTGGGAATCGCTATATATGACCTGTAAACAAAAAAACTAAAGTCCTCTGTTCAATTCTTAGCCGTTCAGCTGTTACTGATTATTGATGTCATTGTCATGCATGAAAGTTTGTCACTCAAGAGGGTAAGTCTGTGGTTTCTCAACCATTTTCGAAAGTAAGCACAGATTTGGAATCGCTATATATGACTTGTGAATCAAAAAACCAATGTCTTCTGTGCAATTTTCAACCGTTCAGCTGCTACTGTTTATTGGTGCTATTGGTGAGCATGAAAGTTTGTCACTCAAGAGGATACGTCTGTGGTTTCTCAACTATTTTCAAAAGTAAGCACCGATTTGGAATCGTTATATACGACTTGTGAACAAAAAAACTCAAGTCGTCTGTGCAATTCTCAAGATTACAGGTGCTACATAGCAAAATCTGTATATTGCAATTTTCTGACATTTCTACCCAAAAAAGTAATGTTTCAAATGCTCGGAAACCGGTTCCACCCCTCCAGATCCACCCCTTTCAGGAAAAAAAAAGTTTGTCAAGATCCGTTGAGAATTCGGCCAGGACCAGCATTTCCAGTCCGCGGTCAAAAACCAAAGTCCTCTGTTCAATTCTCAGCCATTCAGCTGTTACTGATTATTAATGCCATTGCCGTGCATGAAAGTTGGTCACTCAAGAAGATAAGTCAGTGGTTTTGCACCCATTTTCAAAAGTAAGTACAGATTTGGAATCGCTATATATGACTTGTGAACAAAAAAACTCAAGTCCTCTGTTCAATTCTTAGCCGTTCAGCTGTTACTGATTATTGATGCCATTGCCATGGGCGACAGTTTGTCACTCAAGAGGGTAAGTCTGTGGTTTCTTAACCATTTCCGAAAGTAAGAGCAGATTTAGATTCGCTATATATGACTTGTGAATAAAAAAACTAAAGTCCTCTGTTCAATTCTTAGCTGTTCAGCTGTTACTGATTATTGATGCCATTGCCATACGTGAAAGTTTGTCACTCAAGAGGGTAAGTCTGTGGTTTCTCAACCATTTTCGAAAGTAAGCACAGATTTGGAATCGCTATATATGACTTGTGAACAAAAAAACTCAAGTTGTCTGTGCAATTCTCAAGATTACAGGTGCTACATCGCAAAATCGGTATATTGCAATTTTCTGATCTTTCTACCCAAAAAAGTAATGTTTCAAATGCTCGGAAACCGGTTCCACCCCTCCAGATCTTCCTAAAATAGCATTACCTTTCAGGAAAAAAAAGTTTGTCCCAATCCGTTGAGAATTCGCCCGTGGACAGCAATTCCAGATACCTATATATATATATATATATATATAGGTATATATATCTATATATAATAGAGGAAGGCCCTGTTTTCTTTCGGCCTTTTGGGCAGTCTGGGGACAGCTTCTGGCGAAGATTTTAGGATGTTTCTAGGTCAATTCGGGGACGACGAAGACGATAGACCCATGCAGAGCTTGCAAAAATTTTGGGAAAGTGCTCAAAATGTTGAAAATGTGCGCCTTATCTTGGTTTAAGATCTGCGCAGGCTTCCAGGCTACCCATGAGGGAAAAATTTCAGTCATCAAAGATAAATATTCCCAAACGAATAAGATTTGAACATCTTTGGCAACCTAACCCTTGGGTGCACACTTTGGTTGGGTGCCTAATCTTTGAAGTCCCTCGAGGACAGCCAGGTGTTTGCTGTTGCATTTGGAATCGCTATATATGACTTGTGAACAAAAAAAACTCAAGTCCTCTGTTCAATTCCTAGCCGTTCAGCTGTTACTGATTATTGATGTCATTGTTGTGCGTGAAAGTTTGTCACTCAAGAGGGTAAGTCTGTGGTTTCTCAACCATTTTCGAAAGTAAGCACAGATTGGGAATCGCTATATATGACCTGTAAACAAAAAAACTAAAGTCCTCTGTTCAATTCTTAGCCGTTCAGCTGTTACTGATTATTGATGTCATTGTCATGCATGAAAGTTTGCCACGCAAGAAGGTAAGTCTGTGGTTTCCCAACCATTTTCAAAAGTACGCACAGATTAAGAATCGCTATATATGACTTGTGAATCAAAATACCAAGGTCTTCTGTGCAACTTTCAACCGTTCAGCTGCTACTGTTTATTGGTGCTATTGGTGAGCATGAAAGTTTGTCACTCAAGAGGATACGTCTGTGGTTTCTCAACCATTTTCAAAAGTAAGCACCGATTTGGAATCGTTATATACGACTTGTGAACAAAAAAACTCAAGTCGTCTGTGCAATTCTCAAGATTACAGGTGCTACATAGCAAAATCTGTATATTGCAATTTTCTGACATTTCTACCCAAAAAAGTAATGTTTCAAATGCTCGGAAACCGGTTCCACCCCTCCAGATCCACCCCTTTCAGGAAAAAAAAAGTTTGTAAAGATCCGTTGAGAATTCGGCCAGGACCAGCATTTCCAGTCCGCGGTCAAAAACCAAAGTCCTCTGTTCAATTCTCAGCCATTCAGCTGTTACTGATTATTAATGCCATTGCCGTGCATGAAAGTTGGTCACTCAAGAAGATAAGTCAGTGGTTTTTGGACCCATTTTCAAAAGTAAGTACAGATTGGAATCGCTATATATGACTTGTGAACAAAAAAACTCAAGTCCTCTATTCAATTCTTAGCCGTTCAGCTGTTACTGATTATTGATGCCATTGCCATGGGCGACAGTTTGTCACTCAAGAGGGTAAGTCTGTGGTTTCTTAACCATTTCCGAAAGTAAGAGCAGATTTAGATTCGCTATATATGACTTGTGAATAAAAAAACTCAAGTCCTCTGTTCAATTCTTAGCCGTTCAGCTGTTACTGATTATTGATGCCATTGCCATACGTGAAAGTTTGTCACTCAAGAGGGTAAGTCTGTGGTTTCTCAACCATTTTCGAAAGTAAGCACAGATTTGGAATCGCTATATATGACTTGTGAACAAAAAAACTCAAGTTGTCTGTGCAATTCTCAAGATTACAGGTGCTACATCGCAAAATCGGTATATTGCAATTTTCTGACCTTTCTACCCAAAAAAGTAATGTTTCAAATGCTCGGAAACCGGTTCCACCCCTCCAGATCTTCCTAAAATAGCATTACCTTTCAGGAAAAAAAAGTTTGTCCCAATCCGTTGAGAATTCGCCCGTGGACAGCAATTCCAGATACCTATATATATATATATATATATAGGTATATATATCTATATATAATAGAGGAAGGCCCTGTTTTCTTTCGGCCTTTTGGGCAGTCTGGGGACAGCTTCTGGCGAAGATTTTAGGATGTTTCTAGGTCAATTCGGGGACGACGAAGACGATAGACCCATGCAGAGCTTGCAAAAATTTTGGGAAAGTGCTCAAAATGTTGAAAATGTGCGCCTTATCTTGGTTTAAGATCTGCGCAGGCTTCCAGGCTACCCATGAGGGAAAAATTTCAGTCATCAAAGATAAATATTCCCAAACGAATAAGCTTTGAACATCTTTGGCAACCTAACCCTTGGGTGCACACTTGGGTTGGGTGCCTAATCTTTGAAGTCCCTCGAGGACAGCCAGGTGTTTGCTGTTGCATTCACTTGGTGTGGGTGGGGGGATCCTCAAAAGAGTCGTTAGACCAAAAAAGAGGCTAATGCATGAAAAAAGCTGAGCACCCGTGTAGCGGGAACCATGCGGCCCAAATTTTAAACCCTTTCTGTTATCCTCAAATGTTGGCATTTGCCTTTTGTTCTCCAAATTTATCTTAAACATTTTTCATTATCATCAAATGTTGTCATTCTCCAAATTTTTATTTTAAATCAACCCCTCAACCCCCCGAAATTCATCCCATTAAAAAAGCCAACTAAAATTAAGTTGAACCAAAATTTTTAGCTGAATCGTCCCCAGAACTATTTGATCTCTCACATTGTCCTAAACAATACTGAGGATAAAAAATTTTCCATTCATTTTTGAATCATTCTACTTCATCCATTTATTATTTCCAAATTATTCCACCCAGCCGTTTGTCCACCCAGTCCCTTTAACCTTCATGCAAATTCAAATAAATGATTCCACAACTTTGACTAATTTCACAAATTACAGATGCAGCAGCGCCAAGAGAGCATTAAGCAGCAGCTTTCGGTTGATTTGCCATATGATTTTTTCCACCATTTCTGTCACATTTGTCATGTAGCAGGATACATGCAGCCCGACTGCCAAATTCTTACCTTCATACACCTTCCCCAAACCTTTGCCGCCATGCTCCAATTAAACTTAATTTGGCCACTCGGTGGAACTTTGTAAAAGAGTCAAAAGACCAAATAAGAGGCTAATGCACGAAAAAAGCTGCACCCGTGTAGCGGCATCCATGCAGCCCAAATTCCAAACCCCAAATTCCAATTAAAAAGCTACCCTGAAAACCTGTCATATTTCACACAACACCTCCAGTCTCCATGCCCCATCCAATTTCAATCATTCTCATTCAGCCCAAATTCCAAACCCTTGCAAG
This sequence comes from Ptycholaimellus sp. GST1_10, assembly GCA_030248095.1. Lineage (NCBI taxonomy): Eukaryota > Metazoa > Nematoda > Chromadorea > Chromadorida > Chromadoridae > Ptycholaimellus > Ptycholaimellus sp. GST1_10. Next base: position 8,589 of record JASANA010010387.1, read on the forward strand.
CATGCTCTAGACAAACCCCTCAACCAAATCCGTTGCCTCTATGCTCCATTTTAATACCCAAATGAATGCCTCCATTTTCCAGTCCAACCCACAAACCATCATAAACTTGAACCCCGTGCATGCTCTCTGGCTTTTTTACAACCCCCATACCCTTGCTGTCATGCTCCATATAAACCGCCTCACAACTTCACTCCAACACCCAAATTTTTGCTGATTAACTCCATACAAACCCCAAAACCCTATGCATCCATTCTCCATACAAACCCACCACCACTCCTTGCCTTCATACTCTACACAAATTCCCAAACCTTTGTTGCCATGCTCCCCACCAATTTACATTTCGACCCCCAAACCAATGCCTTTTCGTTCCATATGATGTAGGAACCCCCAAAGGCACAATCTATTGTCTCCTTATTCCATCCACCCTGGAAACACTTGAAGTCGTGTACAACACAGAATTTTGCCTCCATGCTAATTTCCAATCCTCAAAACCTCGCCTTTTGCTGTATACTAACATGCTAACAAACAAATGCTAACATGCTAACAAACATGCTAACATGCTCCATGCTAACAATCAAAAAAATATCTGTCACCATCGGCAAGCCAAAATGGGTCTCTTTTCTCCAAAAAATAATTTTGCCCCAAGTAAAAAGTCTAAGAAATAAATTAGCAATAAAATAAATGAGTTCAATTATTGCTCAAAACCTTTTGAACCCCCAAACACTCGCCGCCAAACATCATACTAATCCCCAAACCCTTTCTCTCCAGGCTTCCTGTAAATCCTCAAACCGGTAAATTCATGTACCACACTCTCCAAACCAATGCCTTGTTGCTCCATTCCAACCCAAAAATCATGCGCCCTATAAACCCATAAACCCTTTGCCTCCATGCTCAATTCCAACTCCCAAACCTCGCTTATTTTGCCTCCTACAAACCCATATCCCTTGTCCCTGCCATGACTAAATGCCTTGACAAAATTCTAGAGTGTCTTTGGGTCCTACCAGCAAATATGCAAGGATTCCGCCCAAAAAGATCAACCACCACTAATGTCATCTCCTTCTAATCCTACTTGGCAGAGCATTTGGCTAGATGGAGTTCAGTGGATGTGTTGTATACTGATTTCAGCAAAGCCTTTGACCACATCTCTCATGCTAAACTATTCCACATATGCCAATCACCTGGTTTCAGCTCTAGCCTGCTTTGACTGGTGGAGTCATTCACCTGTGGATGCTCCTTCAAGGTTCGCGTGGGAGCTGCCCTATCACCCCCTCAACCCATTCCTGGACGTTGTCGCAGCCTGGTCTCAGAACTGGCAGCTTCTTCTACGCCCAAACTAATGCTTCGAATAGGGGTAGGTGAAGCAGGGAGCTACCGAATTGGCACTACTCAACTACGTCAGCAGGAGAGAGATGGGAGCACAGGCGATCTGGGCACTCGGATCACCATCAACTTTTCCACTTCAACTCAGGTTTTCAATGCCTCAGCTAACCATGCCAGCTGGCTCACTAAAACTGCTTCTCTTCCACATCCATCTCAACCCTTTCCTGTGCCTACCAAACTCCGCGGTCTATAGAGGTTACTAACCTTTTGTCCTCATATATATATATATATATATATATATATATATATATACTAGTAATATTAGTCAGTGGCCGCGCTTCGCGCGGCCACCATTTTAAAAGAAATTTATATATCAGTTAAATTGATATTTAAATCATATACTATCATAAACATAATCATATTTGATAAGAATAAAAGTAAAAAAAATTTCCATCAGTATTTCTTTTTTTTAACCTAAAATGGCATGCGAAGATTTTCACTCAGATCAAGCAGTGAATGCACTCATTGCTCATAAGACTGCGTCATCTTATTTCGAGCAGATGGTTCATCCCATGATAGCCACAAATTTTATTAATGCTATTTTTCAAACATCCGATTCCTGAGTAGACCCAAATCTCGAAAATTGACTTTACTCATTTAGATTTTTGAACATAATATTTAATAAATGTTTGAAAACAAAATATGCAGCCTAATTCAAAACTATTTCAGCTTCAATTCAAAAAAAAGTCCGACAGAAAAAGTTAAAAACTGGATGAGTTATGGGGTTTCAAAGTCAAAAAATGGCCAAAAATCACACAAATGGAAACGTTTTCGATTATTTCATATTTTCAGCATTACCCATACACTGCGCGCCCCAAAAAATATTGAATAACTTGTCAAAAGTCATACATAGAGCTATCATATGCCGAGATAAGTAAAGAATCCAGGGTGGCGCCGGAGGCACCCCCCAAAATGACATCACCCGTATTATATAAGACTAGGTTGAGCTTCGCCGTCGCCTACGGCGACTATATGGAATTAGCTGAAATTCTTGCACTCATAATTGAACTAAATTTTATCTAGGCATCTACAGTTTTTAAAATGACATGAAAGTGGGTTTATTTTGAAAAATATTCAGGCAAAGGGAGGCAAATAATTAGTTAAGGGTAAACATGGGGAAATGGCTTGGGATGAGGGAACAGAATGGGGCTATAAAGCTAACTAACTGGTGTGCATCGTTGGGTTAGCACTACTAAACAAAATTTTTGAAAATTAATTAGTGCTAAAAATATTGATATTGAAACTTGGTTAGGTTGTTTAGAGATTAAGATGAAGGCTTATGGTTAGGGTAGGGAAAATAGGTTGAGAGGGCAAATGGATAAGGGGACAGATGTCTGGTGGAAGGCAGGCAAACGGCTTGAAACTGTTAGTGAGAACAGCTTGGATGTCCAACTGAGAAAATGGCAGGGAGATCAATGCTAACTGTAGAATAACGCTGCAATTATTGTGAAGGAAATTTTTGTGCTAAAAGTCATTTAGGGCATTACGTGGGTTTGTATATTTTTGTGGTGATGATTCAAGTCAAATTTAGTTAGCTATTTTGATTTAAAAAGTTTTGACATAGCAGAGTATGTTATTACTGAGAAAGAATTGGCGAAAGGGAGACAATGGGCAAAGGGCTGGGGGAGGAGGGGGATGAGGATCAGTGTTTTGGGATCCTGGTGGGCATGGGGACAATGGTTTGGGGGTTTGAATGGAGCAAATAAGGCGAGGTTTGAGAGTTTGAATTGAGCATGGA
>JASANA010010389.1:0-13954 GCA_030248095.1 Ptycholaimellus sp. GST1_10
GAGGGCTCTGGAAGGGGTGGGAAAGCCAGGGGAGGGCTGTGCGCTCAGGGCCGCTGCGTGAAGCAAACGACTGGGCCTGGACTGAGCAACACAGAGGGGCAGGAGATGGACCAGAGCTGGGAGGAAGCAAGAGAGAGGGGAAGGAGAGCTTGCCTTGTAGGTCCTGGGCCGTGGAGAGGCTGGCTGAGGCGAAATCCTGGCTGGCGCCGCTGTCCTGCTGCTGGAGCTGGCGGGCTTGGAGTGGCTGGCGGAGGGGAGGAGCTGGAAAAGGCTGGAGCGGCTGGCGGAGGAGTAGAGTAGGAGGAGGATGGAGCTGGAGGAGGGCGGAGCTCTTGTCTCACAGGAGAGGCGCTGTAGAGGAGTCCAGGGAGGGCGGGGAAGTCCGGCTATCTGGGCAGGGGCTCCATTTCTGAAGAGGCGGCCTTCAGATGTTGCGAGAGGGGTAGGGGGGGTGAGGAGAGAGAGGTGGATGAGCTGGTCGGTGGAGGGGAGGCCTTAGAGACGCGGGGCGGGGCCGGCGCTGAGCTGGAGGTTGACGAGGGAGGAGAGGTAGAGGAAGTAGGTGGTCCTGGCGATGCGGAGGGCGAGGAGGGAGCGGATGGCGAGGGCGCTGAGCTTCCTGTCCTGGTCGAGGAGCAAGGCGGCCACCGAAGCTTCCTTCCTCCCATCCTCCATGCTCTTCTGGCTGCTTGGGGTGTGGTTGGAGGGTGAGGGAGGCGGCGTTCTCTTTTACTCCAGGGCCCGAAGGCCCACTCTGGGCGCAAGTAGATGGACTGACTGAGAGAGTGAGGCTAGCGGAGGCAGGGGGGCAAGCACACACAGAGAAAGGGCGGGAGAAGTTTGGCGCCAACTGAGCATCAAAGGCTGGGCATAGAACCGCGCACTTGAAGCTAGCAAAACGAGATCTTCAGCTGTTCAACACATTGCCATCAAATGGTGCTAAAGAGACCAGATGGAGCTCGACTCTCTCTCTACCTGCAGCACTGACCCTCTATCTTCATAATCTATCCAACCACCCTATGGCTACTGCTTTGAACAATGACTACTCCAAACCCCTTATTGCCATCCTCACTCTCCGGACTGTGAGACCAAGTGACTCTCCACACCACTACCTCCATCCCCACTTGTCTCGTCCCACTTTTCCCATTCCGTTGACTATCTGAGTCACCCAGCTGCCGTAGTCTCCTGACCATAGCTGACCGGACCCGGGCAAGACTCAACTACCATCACCGCCTGTACATCTTCACCACCAAGCCCACCATCGTGCCCTAAAACAGCTGTCCATCCATGACCAGCCACACAAACATTTGCACGGACCGACCGACTGCACCACCTGGACATCTGCAATACCTGGCCCCCCATCTCCACCTGGCCACCCGCGTTGCCCAGCCAGTTATCATTGCCTGGCCTTCTGCACCATCTGGTCCACCATCGTCGCTTGGCCCTCTGCGCCATCTGGCCTGTCATCGACACTTGGCCATCCATGATGACTGGCCCGCCATTGCCGCCTGGCTGCCTGTGTTACACGGCCAGCCATCATCGACTGGCCTCCCGCGCCATCTGGCCCGCCATTGATACCTGGCCATCCGCGATACCTGGCCCGCCATCGCCACCTGGCCACCTGCTATCCGGCCCACCATCATTGCCTGGCCATTTGCGCCATTGGGCCTGCCATCGACGCCTGGCCGTCTGCGATGCCAGGCCCACGATCACTGCCTGGTCACATGCAACACCCGGCCCACCATCATTGCCTGGCCCTCTACGACACTGGGGTCACTGTTAATGACTGGCCATCCGCAATGCCATCCCTGGCCACCCGTGTTACCTGGCCAACCATCATCACCTGGCCCTCTGCGCCATCTGGCCTGTCATCGACACTTGGCCATCCATGATGACTGGCCCGCCATTGCCGCCTGGCTGCCTGTGTTACACGGCCAGCCATCATCGACTGGCCTCCCGTGCCATCTGGCCCGCCATCGATACCTGGCCATCCGCGATACCTGGCCCGCCATCGCCACCTGGCCACCTGCTATCCAGCCCACCATCATCGCCCGGCCATTTGCGCCATTGGGCCTGCCATCGACGCCTGGCCGTCTGCGATGCCAGGCCCACAATCACTGCCTGGTCACCTGCAACACCCGGCCCACCATCATCGCCTGGCCCTCTACGACACTGGGGTCACTGTCAATGACTGGCCATCCGCGATGCCTAGCCGCCATTGCCACTTGATCATCTGCATTACCCGACCTACCATTGTGCAATGGCCTACAAGGCCTAGCCATCTGGCCTGCAGAGCTCAACCCTCAGCACTCCGTTGAACCCTAGGCACGGGCACTGTCGCTATCCCTCCTACGGTCCTAGACCACTGCTCAGGCTGGCCGGAAGGGGTAGAGTACCCGATGGCACCTGACGACAGAGACATCTGTCCACCAGACGATTAAAGCACACCCAGCCTTCGATTCACGTTCGGCACCAATGCCGTCATGAAGCACCTTCTCTGCCTACATGACAGCGATGGGGAAACACCTTTCCTTTCACACCTCATCCTTCCACCACTCGACACTGCCCTGCAAGATGACTAACATTGGAGCAACGCCATCACCCAGCCACCATTGAGACCATGGCGCAGCCAACCTTGGCGGCACTATCCGTGCATACACCATCGGGTGAGGCCTCTTCAACCGGTGGCACCACACTTATAACCTCTTCAGCCCCCCCCCCCACCAACCCATCCTCTCACTGGACTCCTCCTACATCGTTCGTCTTGCCACGGATCGGAACAGAGAGGCCGGAGACTGAATCACGTGGAGGAATCTATTGAGGAAAGGCCTTTTACATCTCCAATCCATTCGAGGTCATAAGCGGTCCATCCTGAATTCTGCAGCCACGAGACATTTAGCCCTGCTGACACGTGGACAACCACAATCGCCAAGGCATTGGATTCAAGAGAGAAAGAGGAGAAGGGCAGTGTGGAAGAGCTAAGTCCATCGCCACAACGTCTCCAGCATCATTGGATGATGAAAGGCCCCTTTTTGCGACTCTGATACTAAGAAACTGGAGCCGCACGTATGCCCTTGTCAACTGACACTGCAGAGCCAGAGACGTTGGCCCCTCACTGTCCCTCATCAAGTCCACGGACACCAGAGCAGGAGAACTAGTGCTCCGGGACATCGGGAACAGCTGCAGCAGCAGGACCATCACCTCAGCCGCCCATCTCCGGGGCATCATTCTTCTTCTCCACCCACTTGGTCCTCAAGCAACAGCCCTGGACCCAGTCACCCACCTCCTCCCTGTCCTGATCCAATCATCTGGACACAGTGAGGCAGGTGAAGCTTAAGGTCCAGCCTGGTGTAAGACAGGCACCTCGATTGCGAATTCTCCTCATTAACGCCGGAATCTGCCGTCATTTAGCAGGATGAGGATGTGAACGCAGACGAGGACATGAATAACAATGTCTGCAACCTACTAAGGTGAAGGCGATGGAAAATGCTACCGGCAAGCTGAAGTCGAGGGGATTGCCGACACTCCAGTGTTCCTCCATGCCCCGACCAGGGAACACCCATTCCCCTCCCCAAAACTACGCCTCCCTACTGGACTTCCTCAGCAGAGCCTGCAAGCGGGAGACACACAGCGACTAGAAGAGTACCAGGCATCCGACCGCTTCTGTGGACTACTCCTAAGTTGCTCAACAGTCTATGGGATGGGAGGGAGAGGATCCGGAAAGTGTAGTGTGTCAGATGGATCCTCCACTACATCTCCGTCCTTCAAGTAGCAGACTTCATCCTTGTTCCCGCAGACCAACACCCTTCAGCCCCACATCAACCCAAACTATCCATTCCCTCGGCTGGCTGAGATCTGTATGTCGCTGAACCTGACTGTCACCACTCTGCTCAGGCATCTGAAAGCCCAACACTAAGACAGGAACACAGCACCAAGGCACTCTGCTCCTGCATGACAGCGCGTACGACAGCTGAAGCCGTCACCACCGGCCTTGATGCCTCCCGAGGAATCAAAGGATTCCGTTACAAGCCTGGGCACGACTGACAATTCACAATGCGAACAGGGACAGAAATAGAAACGGGAAAAGTGGAGACAAGTGGGAACAATGAAGATGGAGCATCCTGAGTACTTCCAGCCTCTTCAAGGATACCATCTCGTCCACTGGGAGGAAGGAACTACAAGACCAAGGGGAAGATTGAGCAGCAGTAGCCAGGCCTCTGCATCACGACCAAGGAGCAGGAATTCATTGAGGGAGCTCCGATCCTGTCAGAGGCCAAACTGCCTCATGCCGAAACCTCCCGCGCTGGTAGTGAAGGAAGACAAAGCTGGCAGATTGGAGCTCAAACCGCTCTGTCCTTCACAGCAGCTATGGAGAACTCTGGACGCGTGAGAGAGGTACGTAGGAAGGAGTATGCCAAGGAGACTGTCTTCACCACCGACAGCTCCTCCTCACTCGCCCCTTGGCCCAGCGCTACTTTCAAACCATCTGCATGGACAGCAGCTCCTTCTCCTTGAGAGCAAGGAAGATGCCCTGCAACAGCGCCTGGAATGTGGTGTTGGCACCCTGCACCTCGCCCCTGTCTCCGTTCTATGCTCATCCCGGTCGCCCAGCCCTCCAGCTAATTGCTCTCCACTAAGGAGGACGAGCTAAGCGCCACTTCGACGACACTCTCGCCATCATTCATGAGGGGAACTACAACTGCGGTGTGTGCTATGACAGGAACCATGGGAGTTCCTTCAGACATTACACCAGGTCCCCAGTGGCGACTAGAAAGACTAGTTGAACTAAGCGACGGTCAAGACCTGGATGATGTCACAAGAGGCATGTCCATGCTGGTGGATGACAGCTAGATCAACCGAGTCACAGACGTAGTGGACCCTAGGAGTTCGGGTCGTCCTAAGTCATAGATGCCCAGCCCTGCGATTGCTACTCTGCCTCGCTCTGCAAGGAGGAATAACATAAGTGAGTCGGATGAGGGCAGCCCCCGGGGGTTCTGAGCTGACACTGTCATCGACTGGCTTCCTCCTATTGTCACCCTTCTCAGAGCTCCCAATCCTAGACCATGGGATGATGATGCCTTCAATGATGTCCTGAACTTGCTCTCCCTGCCTAGATTGGCTACACCACCCACCCAACGTCTAGTAGCCCTCACGCTGCAAACTCTCCGGCCTTCGTTCCAGCCATTCCGACCGCCAGCCTCACCGGCCGTCTCAACGTCACCTGCGTCCACAGCAGAACACAGACAGAGCCTTGGAGGATGGATAGTTTATGGGACTGCCTTCCTGTAAGCACCTCGACCGGAATCGGAGCAGTGATTAGATCACTCACTGGATCTGACCTTTTGACAGCATCTAGGGGATCAGGGACAACCACTGCTGATGAGCAGTTTCCTCACCGCCTTCGACGGCTCAGCCTTTAACCGCTCTACCCCTGCAAGAGCTAAGCTTCAGCAGAAGTCTGATGACAAGCTGGAGCTAACTTGCTTTGATCGATCTTGCGGAAACTGGTTGGGAATGTCATCCGGACCCGGGACCATGACGTACTGCCCGGCCCATGCTGGCTGAGTCCCTGTGATGACTGTCTCTGGCAGTGCTCACGTCCTGCCTCCAGCTAGACCCGACCAACCTCAACCTCGGCTACGACAACCTCTTCGTCCTCACCAGGCTGGACAGAAGTCTAGGAGCAAGACCAGACAGCTGGCGCCACCAACCAAGGACACAGGACCTGAAAAGACACCTGGCTCTTTGAGAGAAGCAACGCTGGGAGGGATCTACTGGTGTGGGTAGACCTTCTTCTCTGCTCCACGCCCTCCTTGACCCTGACCCCTGTCGTCAGCTCCTACAAGTTGGATGAAACGGAGATGATAAAGTATGGTTCTGCGTACATCCGCTTATGCACTGGTCTTCATAGTCAGCTCCTGCGAGTTGGAATGGATGGAGGTTCAGACGTCTGGTTCCACCCACCTCCGCCTATACGCTCAAGCCCGGACTATCCATTGTCTCCGCTAGAATGTCTGCAACTACGAGCCCAGATGACAGTCTGCCTCTGTGGCGGTTGCCACCTCATTCACCACTGACTCTGGCATGAGCAACTTCGGCTTCCTCCTCCATCCACACTGCTCTAGCAACCGAAGGCGATGTTGGACCTTGCCCATACTCACCTTCGACGGCCCATAGCCATCATGCTACTATCCTGAACAGGCGATGATTTCCTCCCTCCCCTAGTAGTGTCGTACCACTTGTAACTTAGATCCGAGGTCCCATTCCTCTGCCTGCCCTAGATGCTTGGTGTGATTCCCTTCCACCTCTTCCTGGCCGCCCGCGGGAGCGCTGTGGCGTTTCCCAAGCCAGTTTTGGTGACCTTGGGTCAATGAGGCGGGTGAAGAGGTGCCTAGTTCATTCTGTCTATAAACCTGCCCCTGTTGCCATCCCTTTTCTCCGGTTGGCGCATGACTAAAGAGATCCTCGCTACGTTCCTGCTGCAATGTACCACATTAACAATCAGTAGCAGCTGAACGGCTGATAATTGCACAGAAGACTGGTTTTTTGATTGACAAGTCGTATACAACAATTCCAAATCTGTGCTTACTTTTGAAAATGGTTGAGAAACCACAGACTTACCCTTTTGAGAGAAAATGTTCACCCTTGCAATGTTCCCTTCACCCATTCCTCAATATGTGACATCTGCTACAGGTGAATGTGAAAGGGGGGATATGCTCCGCGGTCACCTATTGCGCTTCGCGCCATATACTTTTATTCATTTTGTTTGTAAGGTCCGTCCATCCTTCCATACGATGAGTTGCAAACACTTGGGCAACCTCTGGAGCAGGTTCAAGGGTAAATCAGCTCTAAAAAGTGTCAATGCACCTCGATTTTTTTTTTTGCATTTTTCACGTTTTTCAAGTCAAAACATCAACTTTTTGATTAAAAATCCATATTTTTCTATATTTTTCTAAGTTTTTTAAAAATTTTCTGACATTCTTTTGAACTATTGTAGGAATTATTTGTCATTTAAAACGGGACTTTAAACGTGTTTTTGGACAAGTATTACATATCTGGCGCCCGTTTGCTTCTACCTGGTTTTATGGGCTTCCATTAGGCCATCGTGATCAAGCAGCTCATCACCAACTTCGTCTTAAGCTATAATAAATAATATTTTGGCTTTGCTCCCATTGGTCCCGCCCCTTGAGGGGCTGGGAGATAAAGCCTCACTCGTGAGAGATAGAGCCTGACAGGACCTGGACAGGCCGGCAAGAACGCCGCCCCATTTGATCATCTACCGGGGGGGGGGCACTAAGTCTTCGTCTTTTTTTAAATGCTTAGTACTCGTCTCAAAATGATCATAGCAAGCTGTAAATTGGTCAGAATTTAGAACTAATATCCATAAACGTTGCGCTAAATTTGTTTTAAATTATCTTTAATACTCACGGAGAAATGGCAGAAAATGTAAAATTTCTCAAATTTCTCCCCTGTAACTTATCAAACCACCTGTGACAGTCCTATTTTTTATCATGTTAATATTTCAAATGTAAACCACTTTAGACATGATATTGCATAACAGGCATTTACAGCAACATAAAAGGAAAATATGGCCACACTGCGGCCATTTTATAGCTTTCATGGATAGGAAGCAGATGAGATGTAACCAAGCAAAATAAAAAAGGCGAAGACTTAGTGCCCCCCCGGTACTGTCGCATCTCCGTGGGCAAGACAGTGGACTACATTGCCTAGCTTGCTGTCGGGGATGCCCACGGCAGCAAGCGCGCAGTCTAGGGGGCCTCTTCAAAGGTCCCCTTGCCTTCGGTTGCATCATCTTCTGTCTGGCAGCACTTTTCGGGGTGCTGCTGCCTTTCCACGGGTTCTAGGAGACCTTTGTTCTAGGGATTCCACCGGCGGTGCTGCAGCTACTCTGCCCCCAACTCTCCTCCTCTCTCCTTCGAAATGATGCCACCCTGGAGACAAAGTCAAAACCACTCCAGACTTCACATGAAAGCAGAGTGGGCCACTGGCTGATGCTAAGCCCAATCTCTTTTTGTGGTCTCTCCTCTTCCCTCTTCATCCTTCTGCCCTAGAACAATTCCAGCATGGTGTCCCTCTACCTACCCATCAGGGAGGATGCCATGGACAAGTGCTGCAACTAGTGCCAGCCCCACAACAGGGTGCACAACAACCATCACGTACACTGCATCGGGAGGAGCTGTCACTGCAAGTACTGCTGCAATGGCCTTGACTCCCTCAACGCCCTGCCTGGCTCTGCCCGCCAGGAGATCTGGGAACAGATCCTGGCCTGGATTACCACTGACCCGGTCAAGAATGACTTTGACTACCTCTGCCACATCTGTGTCTTTGACCTGCCTGGCCTCCTTCCCTCCTCCCTCTACACCCAGGCCCGGAGTGCCAGGATTCCCATCACTGCCTACTTGGCCTTCCGCGGTCCCTTCAGCTACTGTGGTCCAGATGTCCTGTTCCAGGTCCTTGGGCCCCACTACACTCTACTCACCAGCGTCAACAAAAGCACCACTGGATGCCCCAGCACCTTCAGACCCATCATGCCCTAAGACTAGGGCCCCAGCAGCAGTGCCCCCAGCTCTGTCATGGACAGCCAGTTGATGAGACGCAAGGACACATGGGGCAGCCAAGGGACAATCTCCATGGGGCATGGAACCCAGCTCCGCCCGGCACCCTCTCCCACCCGTGGGAGGGAGAGCTGGGCATGCTTCAGCAAGCAGGGCATCCGGGCCCCCTCCACCACTGATAGTCAAAGCTATGCAGGTGATCCCTGGGAGGTGCAGAGCAGGCAGGTGGGCCAGAGCTCTAGAGTGAGCTTTGCTGCCTCCCTTGGGGATGGGCAGATGCCGTTGCCCATCCAGCCGGTGGACCTGACACTTCCAGTCCAGTTCCAGAACCAGCAGTGAGATGTGGCCAGATGGCAACTGGTGCTGTGGCCAATCAGTGCCCCACCGCTGGGGTGCTGGATGGTGTACGCAGGCAACAGCATGCTGGCACGGCTCAGCCCACTGTCGCTGGGGAGCTGGCACCAGAGCCGGAGTGGAACAATCAACAATGAGCTGGCCTGCCTCAGCCCTCTGTCGCTGGGGAGACAGCAGACACAGCAGCTGGCGGATGAGCCGAGCGGAGCCCCCAGACAATGGCAACTATGGCCGTGACAGCAGAGTATGGGACTGTAACGACTGTCAGGGAGACAAGAGGCGGGCCATGATGGGCCCTGCAGCATACGAGGAGATGGTGGCCAGTGAAACTACAATGCCCCCGGCCTGGCCAGTCACCACAGCAGCTTCAGCAATCGCTGGAGCAACGAGGGCCCCGGGGACAACCCTCAGGGCCACAGCAGACAGGGCTACTGGAGTCCCAACAACGAAAGCTGTCAGAGTGATGCGTGGGGCCAGGACAGGCCCTGGGATGGCAGCTGCCGGAGCGGTGACTGGGGCCACGATGGGCTCGGGACAATGGTCGCCGTGGAGGTGGTGACAAAGATCAAGGAGGCAGCAGTTGCCAGGGCCACAATGGGACCCTGGACATTGAGACAGGGACCACGACAACAATCGTTGAGGCGGCAGCTGCCAAGTCCACAACAGGTCCTGGGACGGCAGCCGCTGTGACAAGTCCGGGGCCTCCCACTGAGGAGCAGGTGGACCGGGTGGCCCAGGAGGGCCCGGCGGACCCAGTGGACTGGGTGGCCCGGGTGACCCCTGGGACCAATATGGCGACCCCTGGGACCCATATAAGTACCCCCACCACCAAAACTGGATTCAGGCATTGCTGGTGGAGGGGATGATGCTGGATCATGACAAGTACTACCACCTCCTCCGCTCCCTCAAGGGCAAGGCCCAAGCCAAGATTGAGATGATTGACCCAAATGCCCAGGACGCCTTCACCATTGCCCTGCATGTGCTGGACAACAACTACGACCAGCCGGACCTCATTGTGGCCAAGCTCTTCACCAAGCTCAGCAACACTGGCAGCTGGCACCTCACCCTCAGGGCCTACACGGCCAAGGTCATCTGCCCTGCCATCACACGGGTGGCTTCCAACTCAGCCCAGCCATCCGCAAGGCCATTGGGGTGGTGGATGAGGACATCTGCAACCTTCCCCTGGCCAAGGTGGAAAGCAGCAAGGTCGAGCTCCTCATTGGCCTCAACGCCTACAACAAGGTAATTCTCTCTAGTACTTTCCTGGACTTTTCACTTTCCATGAGTTTTTTTTTCAATTTTTCTTGAGTTCTTCAAGCAGCTATGCCCAACTCCTGGTAGTAGCAAGATGCCGGGGTCGTTGGGGACTTATGGGGGTAGCTGTTGTGGCTCCCTATTGGTCGCTTGACTAACTACTAGCCTTCAAAAAAAGTCCAGGAAAGTGAAATGTCCGGGCAAGTCCTGACACCAGTTCATTTGACTGGCCATTTCAGCAAAGGCCATCACCGACCTCATCAGCGCCCACTTCTCAGAGTTTGGCATCATCCTCAATGGTGCTGTCTCCTGGGCAAAGGTCTCCACCACCAACCAGTCCCTTACATGGGGCTTATGCTCCCTCGCTAGCCTGAGCCTCTCCTTCGAGTCCCCCTGCCAGCAGACATTGCGCCCCCCAGGAGGATAGATCGAGCAGGCAGCAGCATTTGCACGGCCCCCTTTACCTACCCAAGGGGTGTAAAGAGGAGGCCCCCAAGTGTGGGTGCCCAGCTCTGGAACTCGCTCAGCGGCACCAGAGCTGGGAAGGACGGCATTACAGAGCCCAGTGCTCTGCTAATGAGTGGCCACCTGCCACACCTTTCAGAGATCCCTCCCCTTCCTGAGGAGCCCTCTAAGCCGCCTCTAACTGGAGAGGAGCCAGGGACGCACACACACCTTTACTCCCCCGATGGGAGTGCCTGCCTCCATTTCGACCCCTCCCTCTGCCCTGCCTGGACGAGGATCTGCCCTGCCTCTCCTACGTTGTGACGGCAATAGGAGAGGATTGGGAGGGCACGCGAATCCCTGCCCCTGACGAGCCGCATATTCGTTGCTCCAGGCCCAGTTGTGCGAGCTGGGCCTCCCAGCAGACGGGAGGAGAAAGGATTCCAAAGAGCAGCCCCCAAACGTACACTTGCAACACTCCCAAGGAATCGGCCCCCTTTTCCGCGCCCCCACTCCCTGCATCAAGATTAATGACCCTCCTTCTCTCCCCGAGGCACACACACACACACACTCCACCCACACTTTGCCTGCTGCTCATCAGTCAATGAGCCACCTATGCTACCCCGCACTTAGGACGATCGAGTCCCCCCATCAACGCTCCCATCAGCATCAACCGGATCACACTACCCGCCTCCCTTTACACATTTCTTACCCTTCCCCTCCCTCGCTTCCCATCCCTTCACACCTCCCTTGCACCCCGCCCTGTCAGGCGCCTGGGCCTCCCTGGACGGAGATACAAATGAGGCCAGAGGATGGAGAGCTGCTCGGGCAGAACAAGGCGCATACCGCCGCCGCCACCTGGCCCCCCTCTCCCATTTGCTCTTCCTCACACCTCCCCCCCCCTTTCTCTCTCCTCTTCGGGCCCCCTCAAAGGAGCCGGAATAGTTTGGGAAGCCCTCCACCGACACCACTACCCTCCCCCTGATGCCCCTTCCACACAACCCCCCCCATTGGCCCCCTTATCAATCTCCCTCCCCCACTCACTGTATGATACAACGCCAGCAGCCAGACCGGCAACCCCAACACACACACACACACCCTCACCCCCTGACTGCCCTCACACCACTTTGGAGACGGTAGATCTGAGGCGGTCCAGCCAACCCAGTCATTTGCTCTCAGCCCAGCCTCACAATCCTCTTCCCCTCCTTTCCCACTTCTTACACTCCTCTTTCTCCCTATGGCAGAGCTCCCAGAAGGCTGGATCTTGACCCCTGAGGAGGAGGAGTTGGAAGCTTCCAAGGCCCCCCCTGAGTCTCGCGAGTCCTCCGCTCCCCTTCCTAAGCAAGCCAGAGGGCTACCCCCACCCCCTCCAGGCATCTCCGTCCTCAAGGGCAAGCACAGCGTCCTCATGCCACAGGACAAGCAACGCCCTGCCCCTCGAAGCTCTCGATCGGGAGGAGATAGAGCCAGACATGCAAGAGACCGCCGCTCGGGAGACCAGGTGAGTCCTCAACTTTCACCTCCTCCCTTGCCTGTCTGGCCTGAGCCCCACCTTGACAACCGTTCCTTAGCGCCTTTCCCCTCCCCTCCAAAGCCCCCCAGGCTGGAGACGGATGCAAAAGCCTTCTCAAGTCCTAAGCCACTTCAATTCCCTCATGGGATAGAAAGAACCTCTGGGACCGCGAGCGCTCCTTTCCCACCTCCTTCGATGTCCTCTGGACTAGAAGTGGTGAAAAGGAAAGGGCAAGGATCCTTGTTGCCTCCTCCGAAGCTGCTGCAGCAAGGAGTGGCAAGAGGAGGTTGTCAAGGAAAGGTCGAGCTTGTTGACAGCGACTCTTCTACGCTGACACTGCCAGAATCAATCCTAGCTATAGGAGTTCTGTAGCCTATGTCATTGGGGAGTCCAGCTCGCAAGTTGAGAGGCTACAGAAGACCTGTGCAGCGCAAGCTCGCCTCCTGGCCAGCCTGGGCCAACCGCCCCGACTCCTAGTCGGGCCTCCTCATTCTCCCCCTTCTCTACTAGCCCCCCTTGAATGCCGGCAGAAGCAATGCCTGGAATTCAAGGCCAGGGCGAAGGACCGGGACGAGGAGGTCCGATCACTGAGGAGGAGGGTGGACGAGTGCGAGAAGCAGCGCAAGGCTCTCGACAAGAGATCAAAGGAGGCAGAGGCAAGGAACAGGCAAGCAGTGGAGGAGGCAAGAAAGGAGGCAGAGGAGAGGGCGGAGAAGAAAACGGCCGAGCTCTCCAGGAAGCTGAAGGAGTCCGAGCAGCGGGAGAAGGAGCTGCGTGAGTGGATCGAGGCCGCGAAGCAGAGCGACTGCTTCCTGTCCGTGGAGGACCGGGAGAAGATGGACACGGCCATCTTCCTTGCGGAGTGCATGGCACGCTTCCAGGAGGCCAGACTCAAGGTGCAGCAACTGGTGCAATCCATCAACCACCAGTTGAGCAATTCGCTATACGCCAAGGTTCAGACAGCTCAGTGCTGCTGAACATGGCTGTGATGCCATTCTCTCTTCTTCTGCAGTTTCTGTCAAAGAAAGGGGACAGCCGCGAGTCAAATGAGCCAAAGGCATTATCTGCCCGGTCCATCCTTCCCTTCCCTCTCACATCCACTCACGCATTCCTCTCTTCTCATCTCTGAACAACTCTTGATTCTGCTTGCGGAAGAGAGAAGTTCTAGTGAGAAGGAGAGCTCCGCGGAGGAATCTTTGATGGAGGAAGACGAACAACCAACTTCCTCCACTCGCCTACAGTAGCCACCATGGCCATCACCCCTCTCTCTCTCTCCTACACCACATTACACACCTCAACACTTCCCCTCCACCAATCACTGCCTATCCCTTGCCCAGCTTCAGACAACAGTTGCGGCAGAGGTAGCTGGAGCCTGTGTTGTCCAGCAGGAAGGAGCAGAGCTCGGCAATGTTGAGGATCTGGTTCCCGTGCAGGTCTCACTCCAGGTCAGCGCTGACGCAGTCGAAGCAGAACTCAGCCCTGCAGTGGGAGCAGGCGATCTTCCTGTACTGGGTCTCGGAGTTATGGCAGAGGCTGCAGGTGAAGCGCTGTTCTTGCTCTCCACCGGCCATTCAGCCCGTGGCTTCGTCCGTCTCCAGGACGGCCACTGGACTCTGTTTTCTTTCCACTACAGTCCCTAGACCCAGTCATAGCTTCATCTCTAGGCCACAAGTCCGAAAACTGAGCCTAGATAGATGTCGTGCTCTCCTAAACCTGAGACAAGCTTCACTTATTCTCAAATCTGCCCATGTCTCTTGCCTCATTGTTCCTTCCCTTCCAAGCAATACGTAACTGAACCAGCACCAGACATACA
>JASANA010010390.1:0-40445 GCA_030248095.1 Ptycholaimellus sp. GST1_10
CCCCCCCGAAGATATACACCCCCCCCCCCCCCGAAGGGTACTATACATATACACCCCCCCCCCCCGAAGATATACACCCCCCCCCCCCCCCGAAGGGTACTATATTGAAAATTTTTTTATTGCCTTAACATACTTTTCTTTACATATCTTGAAATTTAAACTCACGGAATTTTTATATAAACAACTATATACCTACTTTTACTAGTTAGTCTGCCTACTACCAGGAGTAGTACTAGGATACTGTTTACGGCAACCCCTTAGGCTTAGTCAAAATGCGCGTATACTGTGGCAGTACCACCCATAGTTGCTTAGGAGCCATGGTCCATACTGTGGCAGTACCTACTAGTTGCTTAGGAGCCATGGTCCATACTGTGGCAGTACCTACTAGTTGCTTAGGAGTAAAAAGTAGGTATTTAATCATCTACATGAAAATTCCGTGAGTTTAAATTTCGAGATATGTACAGAGAAGTATGTTAAGGCAATAAAAAATTTTTCAATATAGTACCCTTCGGGGGGGTGTATATCATCGGGGGGGGGGTGTATATCTTCGGGGGGGGGGGTGTATATCTTCGGGGGGGGTGTTATTCTTCGGGGGGGGGGGGGGGGTTCTAGGAGTCAGCCCAAATTTAACTCTCCAACACAAATAAACTGTCACCTGAGCAATGAGCAGAAAACGTAGGCCAGTACAGCAGCCAGCACTGAGGGCAGGAGGTAGAAGCACCAGGTTTTGAAGGGAAGAATCTGCAACAGAAGTATCTATCTCTTCCTACCAGCCAAACTGCTCTCTGACATCGATGAGAGTTGAGAAAGGGCCGAATGGTCTGCCAGGCCGGCGTCTGTAGACGGCAAGGCCGGAGCGGAAAAGTGGCGGGGAGGCTGCCAGCAAATCCGCGCCGATAGCAGCCTCCGACACCGGCCCCACGGCCAACTCCACCTCCTCAAACATTCCTCGCCTCTACGCTGATAGTTCTGATTCGGAGCAATCTCTGATGGATTGGCTGAGGAAGTGGGCAGGCTGAAGTGAGTGACCTCAGACAGAAGGAGACCAACGATGCCGCTCCAACGGCCATCCACATAGCGTCCTGCCCTATCCTGGCCTTCCGGCACAACTTTGTACACCACATTCACGCTCCAGTTCAGCTCCCGGTGCAGCATGCCTGGATATTTATGCTTCCAACGCTCTCACCAGAAACACTCTTCCGATAAAGCGCAGCAAACCGATGACCTCTGGAATGAAGCCTTGCAAATGCTGGCCAGCTTTCGGCTTCGAAGGCAGTATCACAAATGGCTCGTCCTAAATAATGCAAACTATTATTGTTTGCTCCATATTACTGAGCCTAGAACAAGAAGTATGGCTATGGAAATGTTCTGCTTGCCCGATTGTCCCTCTGCTAGAGCTGCAAAATATTCCACACAATCATTTGCCATCGCTGGCAGTGATTTCATGCAATACCAGAAAAGAAAGCCAGGAAGAGCAGAGCGTTGGTGTAGGTCATGATAGGGCTGAGCGATTTGGCCTTGAGTGAGGGTGGAGGAGGGTGGAAGGGCGCTCCACTACTCCAATTGATCGCCCCCCAGCCCAGCAGATACAAAGGTGTCGATTATGAGTGGCAGCCAGCGGAACCTCCCCACCCTCCCCTCAAACGCCCAATGAATAGCCGATGAGCATGCACCGACCTCAGCTTATTCTCTGTCCTGCATTACTTTCAGGTTCATGATGCTTTAGTGGAAGCTGTGGGACTCTCCATGTTCAATGTAGCGAAAATCCCGTAGGCTTATCGTAAAGAACTGCTTCTATCTTGGTTGCGCTTTTGCAGTTTGTGTTTAATTTTGTCTTATTTTGCAAAAACATGAGCCAGTCAAGCAGCTTCAAACAAACCAAATAGCCACTCAAGCAACCTCCTATCCCCTATTCACCCGGAGCAAGAAATGAACTGAAATTAGACAAGAAATGCACATTTTTGCAAGTACTAGAATCTTGCATGATAAAACGGCTAGCATTCGATCATGGAGGATGATGCCAGTATACCATTTCCCATTCGATTCGATCATATCTTTTATTGGCATTCCCTCCACCTCCCGGCATCCTCTCAGAGCCACCAGCTCAATGAGGACGTAAGCCTCGGCCAATCTTGCTCCGCCCTTCAACAATTCCACCGCTCCTCGTAGCGTTCCTCAAAGCTTCCTTCATTCACAAACTCTGTCTCTCAGTAAAAGAATCAAACTTCACCGCAGGTTGCCAGGAGTTCGTCGATGAGGAAGACCAGGTCGCCTTTGCCCACCGCGGCCTGCTGGCGTAGAATATAGGTTATGGGGTTGGGAGAATGGGGAAAAATTAGGAGAGGAATGGGTAAGTGAGAAATAGAAGAGGTGGAGAGTAAAACTGACCAATAAGCTGACAGAAAAAAGGTTGGGAGTAAAAGTGGGTGGAGGAGCTGACCTTGCCATACTCCTTCTCAAGGTCGGCCAAGATAGTGGTTTGACTATTAAGTTTGACTATTTCTAATGATTAAGATTTGTGACTTTTAAAAGCAACGGCTACGTCAATGCAAAAATTAATTACATTGAAGGCGTTGCCTAGGAGTTGTTTTTTGTGACTTTTTTTTTAATTTGTACTTCAGAGACGTGGCATCAAAAACAAAGGCTCAGAGCTTATATCAAATCCTTGAAATAATTGCGGCATAACGGTTTAATATACAACAATACAAATGTTATTAAAAAATACGTTTTGAATGCAATTTTTCCATGAAGCATCTCTTTGCGAAAGCCAAAACTAATAAAATCGTAAATATACTAGAAAATAAAATAAATGCGTTCAGATAAGCCCCCTTTAATAGCCCCCCGAGATCTACTTCAATATTTCCTCAAATCCTTATATCCCTAGCTTAATCTTCGTGAGTTTCTAGCAGCCGTTTTTGAATCTTCCTCTCAGCTATTATTCGTTTTCTGGCCAGCTGATCCTCTCCCCTGCTGCACTTTAGCAAATGAAACCATGTTCTGTTCCAGCAAGCACCAGCCCCTACTCGCACCAAGCGCCGCCCCAGATTACTTCATCATGCGCAGCGGGGCATGGAAACGCGGGCCCAGAATGTCGCTCACTCACAGAGCGCTATTTACGAGCCCTTCTTGCCACCCTCATGGCGGCGCCTGGAAAGGCTGCCACATTTTTTTATACGCTGCCCTTTTTCCCTGGAGTAGTGGCGGGCAGAAAAAAACCGGATCAAGGGGCCTGGAAATAAGATTCTGCACCACCAGGCGGCCAAGGGAAGTTAAGCCCGACGCAATCTCACTCCACATTTCCCTCCAGGCGCAATGAAGGCGCCTACAAGCTTGCCCCCTCTTTTCATTCTGCCAACCTCCCCCTCTTCCGCGCGCTTATTGAACGCTCCACCAGGCAGCCCGACAACCGTCCATCACCTTTCACAGAGCCTCCCCTTGGAGTGCGGACAATGCTTGCCCCGGTTGGAAGCCTCCTTTCTGCTTCTCATTCCTTCTGGCCAAGGCCACTTTGGGGCGCCCCCAATCAGTTGGCCCGACGGGAACTGCACAGGCTGACAGGCTGGAAATGAATTGCGGAGGCTTTTCTGGAATCTGCTGGCCTTGTCGAATGCAGGCCCCCCCCCCACTCATTGATCTTCGCCTCTTCAGGCCTGGGGAGCCCGGAATCGCAGATGCGTGCGCTGGGACAAAAGCTTTTTTGCGAGGCGATGTTCGCGCGATTTGGCCCGATCAATGGGGCTTTCTTTTGAAGTTTGGCAGGGGACCTGAGTTGAGGCGGTAAGTAGGAGATGGTGAATGTGACGGCTGGGAACTATGTGTACGAGTTCTTTCGCAGCCAGCGGGAGATCTATGATCCAGTGGACAGCTTCCGGCAGGTGGCAATGCTCCTGTCCACCCTCGGATTCAATACCGCTGGCCGCTACAACCAAAGCCAGGACATCCGCTGCGCCCCTGAGTACGAAGAGGTTGCTGCTCCAATCATGCTATGAATTGTTCTCTTCATTAGGGTGCATTTCCTTTGCATGAGCTGAAAAACCGTTATGAGTAGACTGGCACTATATTTTTGAATGAATATTGGAGGCAACAAGACTTGCAACCATCAAAAGCTGAAATTTTGCCATGCCAAGAAAAGGCAGAACTGAGCACCAATGCAGCCTTGAATCATACGTGAGGAGGAAATTCGTCCATCACAAAACTGAGCCAAAACAAATTTTTATTAATTAGCCCCATTTTAGGTTTCGAATGAATGTAAAACTGATTTCAGTGTCCTATTTGCGAGCCCCCTGACTGTCTGCTTTGTGCGGAGACAGCCCAGGGCCCGGAACTGCTCTACGGCCGCTCCATCCTCGTCCTCTACTACACCTGCATCCTCGCCCTCCCCAACGCCGTCCGCCGGCTAAAGACTGCCCCCACCACCTGGTGGCAGGTTCTCCATTCTTCCCTTCCCCAGCTTCATTCTTCCCTTCCTTCCTTCAGCTTCAGCCTTGCGTGCCAGCAACCATCAAGGCGGCCGGCCTATTTGCGCAGCCTTCATCCATCCTGCTGCCCATTTTGAGCCCTAGGCAATGAGGCAGGGAGAGGCAAAAACAGCTTATGCACCCAGCGAAGCCTATGGAGCGGCCCTCTATATTCCCCAGAGGCAAGAGAGGAGGGAAAGCAGCTTTGAGAGCTAGGTCAATTAGCCGCCAGGTAAGGGGAGGGGTTAGGGGTCTTGGCCTGCCCCCAGGGGAAAGCCTGGGGGTGGAGGGGGCAGAATAGGGAGGGGGGAAGCATTCGCGCTTGACTGAGGCTGCTGCTGCCCTAGCTTAGCGAGAAAGAGCTAGGCGTCAGAGAAAGCCCCCGTTTGCATACATAGAGGGTGGATGAAGGGCCTCTGTGTGTTCCTCTGTCACTTTGAGTCTTGTGGACATCAATAACTTCCCCTCCCTCTCAGCCCTTAAAGCCGCAGCTGCTGTTCCCCCTGCCTTCTGCGGAAGGAGGAGATGGGAACGGTTGAGGTGGTCGCCAGCCTGGTGGGCATCGTCGTCCTCCTCCTCCTCTGCTGCCTTCTTAGGAGCCCTGCTGCTGCTGCTGCTCGTTTCTTGCACCAGCGTACCCGATTGCCTGCCTTCAAACTCTTCATTCACGGCACAAAGAGGGTTTTTAGGCTGCTGCTGCTGCTGCAAAAAAGGACGCAGCAAAAGCGGCATTCCCGCCTCCTTGGACAGTCCTGAGAAGCCGGGCCAAGGCTGCTCGGCCCGTCTAGCCAAATGCTTCTGCGTTTGCTGCTCATTGGACGAGTGAGGAGCAGAAATGAGGGTGGATGGGTTGAAGAGAAGCAAATGCTGCCGGCCGTCGAGCAAAGACGCGGAGGCGAAGGAGGAGGAGCCATCCCAGCCCCTGCATATTGTGAGTCCAGAGCAGCCCAAGTCCCTCAGTCCATCCGCTGGCTCGCGATTTTCGGCTAGCCTTTTTTTCTGGCATTCTTTCATTTTCTGGCCAACAATTTATGGTGGAAAACAACAGTCATTTTTCGCTCGATTAATTAGATGAAATTGGGCTAGCATTGAGCTATGTGTGAATTGTGGATGCAGGAGTGTCAGAGCCTGAACAAATTCTACGACCCCATCGACGTGGAAGAGTTGTCCATAGATTACGAAGAAGGTTTCATCTGACAAATCGAAATTCCCTGCCAACAATCGTAGCCAATTGCTTTGCCAGGCCTTCCCAGTGCAACGAGCTTGAACATCGACTACCTGTCCATGCTGAACTCAGGGCGGGAGAGCATTCTCCTGCTCCACTCTATGCACAGCAATGCCTCCAGCCAACAATGAGTTTCAGCCCCCTTCTACTCTGTCAGAACAGCGTACGAGCGTTCTCTAGGTCACCTATTGCTCCATCCTGCCTGCATTTCCTTTCTTTTGCTCTCCCATCTTATGATTCGGACCCCAGTGGCAGTTTCGCGTTTTTTGCTGCACAAATTGTGCTGGACAAATAAGGTCTAAAAAAATTCGAAACATTCGCGGGCCACCACAGTGTCCATCACACTCACGCGCAAGGGGCAGACAAAACATTCCCACAGACAGCAGGGGCAAGGCAAGCAGACAGTCTACGGAATGGCCAAAAAGGTGGGGAGGCAAAGGGTAGGAAATGGGCGCAAACGTCCTTGCAAACACTGGCGCCTAGAACAGGAAGGGCCCCCGGGCGGTGTGTCAAACAAGCACAGGAAACAAGCAGCGAAACTGTCCACGAAACACTCTCTCTCTCTATGGGTGGGCGAATGAGCCTTGGCCGGGAACGCACCCTGAGTGGAAGGCAAGGGGGGCAGGTGGGGGAAAGAGGGGAGCAAAGGCCTCTCAGAGCATGGAGAGCACAGGGCGAGGCTCTAGGGGCGTTTTGAGGGCGACGCTGGAGAAGACCTCGTGGGAGTACTTCTCCTTGATCGTCTTCACGTTCTTCGGCAGACTGGGGCTAAGCAGCATCTTGTTCAGGCGCCACAGGAGCTCCTCCAGCTCCGGGGCCTTGAAGCTGCTGTACTTCTCCAGCTCCTTGCTCTGGGGGATCAGGGCTTTGGGTTCGGGAGGCAAGAGGGGGAGGAAGGGGAGGCACCCAGGAGGCCTCTCGATCGTTGATGCGCATGGCAAGGAGGAGGGCGGCGGCGGCGAGGCGAGACTCGGACTCCGTGACGTACTCGTAGTACATCAGCGACGTCTCCAGGATGTACCGGGCCAGCGTGAGCGTCTCCATCGTCAGCTTCCCCGCCTAGGTGGTCGAATAGAATGAGGGGGAGCAGAGGAGGGAGTAGATGAGAGAAGACCGAGGGAAGGCTGAAGGGGTTGGGGGAAGGAGGAGATGGAGAAGAGGGACAACCTTGGCATAGCGACGGAGGAAGCGATAGCTGAGGGGCATGGCGAGGTCGAAGCCGACGGTGCGCAGGATCTCCATCTCCATCTCCAGCAGCCGGGCCTTCGTGTACGCGTCGTCGCAGACGAACAGGAAATCGTC
This sequence comes from Ptycholaimellus sp. GST1_10, assembly GCA_030248095.1. Classification (NCBI taxonomy): domain Eukaryota; kingdom Metazoa; phylum Nematoda; class Chromadorea; order Chromadorida; family Chromadoridae; genus Ptycholaimellus; species Ptycholaimellus sp. GST1_10. The sequence continues at coordinate 6,985 of JASANA010010390.1, forward strand.
CAGACACGGCGGCTGCTTCTCCTACAACCAATCAGCCTCCATCAGCCCTCACAAAACAAGAGGCAAGGGTACAAACATCGAATTTGCAGGCGATGAAAAGGGCTGTGGCACCCACCAGCTGGAGGTCCTCCTTGGACACTGTGCTGGGGCTCATGTCCAGGAAGCGATCCGTCAGCTTCACGCCCTAGGAAGGTGGATGAGGTATTAATGGGGGTGGAGGAGAGGAGACAGAAAAGGAGGGGGCAAACAAGGTAGAGGGTCTCGTGGTTGAGCTCGAAGTTCTCCTGTATCTCGACGAGCCAGTCGACGAGGATGGCGCGCATGGAGTGCGAGATGGCGGCCTGGCGGGGGAGGTAGGGGGAGACGCGGAAGAGGGGCTCTCGCAGGCGGTAGTAGATGAAGATGTCCCAGGCGAAGGAGGGGCAGGCTGTGATGTCCCCGGTGTTCTCTGCGTCGAAGTCGTAGTCGGGGTGCGGGTCCAGCGGATGGGGGGCTGCGGGTGCCTGGAGTAGCGGATTTCTTGGTTGTTGAGGCTTTTGGGGAGGGAATTTGTGTCGATGATAGATCAATGCGGCTATGCTAGAGTTGATCTGTTAGATTTTGTGCATGACGTTGGTTTCAGTTTAGTTCTTTGATTGATTTTGTTTTCTCATCTGAGCTGTTTGGCAACTGTTAGATTCCCTTTGACGAATTAATTTTTATTGATTATCATAAAACTGCATTTGTTACGATACAAATTTTTTTTACCATTTTGCGACATTTTGACATCAATTTGTCGATAATTTGCCGAACTCTTCCCTAAACTCGATTAATGTTATGATTTTATACAACTTAACGATTGGACAATTAGCCCACTTACTACTTATTCCGCAATTCCACTAAAAGCTTCCTCACCTACAAAAGCACACCCGCATAGGAGGAACAGTTCAAAGCTTCCATCTCTACGCCAACAAAAGCGGAAAGGGAACCGGAAGCGGGTTGACGGAAGCGAGGCTGGAGTCTGAGCTGGAGGGCGAGGAGTCGGCCACCGCCGGCAGCTCCTTCAGCTCCGCCTTCTGAGGCCGCGCCGGGGCAAGGCTGGGGTCGGAGGAGGCCTTGGCCAGCTTCTGCTCCGTCTTCACCGACTCCACCGCCTCCGAGACGGAGGCCAGCGGCTTCTGGCGTCCTTCAAGAGGGGCTGCTGCATGTCTGCGGGCCTAAATGGATGGAAGGGAGGCAGGCACCGAGGGGGCCCGACTTCTTGGCGTTCTTCTTGCTGGAGTCGATGGCGAAGTTGCCGATGGCGTTGGTGATCTCGCCGAAGGTCCGCTCCCGCTTCACCATCTTCCGCGGGTTCTGCAGCGCCTGGCTGGAAGGGGAGCGCTCCAGGGCCAGCCGTTTCACCTGCGCTGAGGCGCTCCCGCCCACCCCGCCCACCGAATCGTTCTCCGACCCCTCAAGAAGTTAGACCCTTAGCCCTTCTTCCACCCTAATCCAGATGGAAGGGCTCCAACCATGGACTTGAGCTGTCCTCGTGTGCGCGGCATGTCCACCGAACCTTCCTCCGGGCTGGGTCCAAGCTACTACCGCCTCAAGGCTCGCTCTCCTCCTAGACAGCTGCAATGATCCTTCTCTGATGCAGGAACTACTGGAGGGGAGGGGTGGCTGGGTGTCTGTGTGTGCACTGGGGCAGGGTGCAAGTGACGGGTGGCGCAACGGGGTAGGAGGGAGGCTAGTGGGTCAAAACATAGACACTGCCCACTGGCGGTGTGTAGAGGAGGCTAGGATGGGTTTGAAAGGCGTGCGGTGCTGTGTGCGAAGCTCTCCTGCAGCGCTGTCCTGCCTGGGCCTAGGCTACGGTAGGCTGGGAGTGTGCCTGCCCCCTGCTGGGGGTTGGAGGGCGCACTGAGGTACTTGTGGCCTTGCATTGTCTCACCTCTCTGTTGTAGCCCAGTGTGTACATGCTATTAGACGGCTGTAAAACTTTAGGCCTGGCGCCTTGTAAACAGGACAAAGATGATTAGCAGCAAAGGCAGTGTCGTTCCCACTGCTCTATTGTGGTGTGTAAAGTGATTGTTTTTTTGCAATTATTCCATTTGATACAGAATAACTTGACACTAAATGCGATATAAGCCTGACAATCACGAGGCATTTGCAAGCTCCTAAAGAATGGCTGAATGGGCCTGGAGGCAGCCAAGAAAAGCCGTCGTCAATAGGGCGTGCGTGGGAGGGCAGAGCAGGCTGAGAAGGAAGTGTGAGTGTAGCGACTGGGGGGCTCTGCCCGGAGTAGAAGCTGGTGGGGTGGAGTGTAATAATTGCGCCCGAGGGGGAGAAGGAGTCTAGCAAGAGAAAGGGGGAGGGTTTCTGCTGCCGAGTCGGAGTGAGGGCGGGGCTCAGATGCTGTGCTGGTGAAGCTTCTCGGGCCTGCCTCTACACCCAGGCCTCCGCACTCCCCCCAGCCCTGCCACTATCGAACGGGGTGTCCTCCAAGGCCCCTCCAACCACCGGGTCATCGTCGCAGGCTGAGCCCTACTGCGTGAGACCTTTTGGCCAGTATTTTATGCAGCTGCGAAAATGTTCTCCCGACCTGTCGGGTAAACATTTTCGTGGCCTCAAAGGCTGACGCTTTCCAAGGGAAGTTTTCGGAGCACTGCTTTTGTGCGGGAGGTGAAGAATTAAAGGCGAATTGATCGTGGAATAGAAGCGGGGCCTTGAGGCCAAGAGGCTTCCTTTGTGAGGCGATGAAATGCGGGAAAAAGGGGGGCAGGGAACGACATCCGCCTTTTGTTCTCCAGGCCAATGGAAGGCACTGTAGCGGATCCTCCCTCTTCAGTCAGGAGTAAAAACGCTGCTTTCTCTCCCATCTCTCCCCTTTGCACCATGCCCTGGACTGTGGACACAGATGCCTCCAATACCTGGGATCTGGAAAGTTTTCCTGTCAGCCACTCCCACCCGCCTCAATTTGTGCCCCCCCCCCCCCAATGCAGGGCCTCAATTGAAGGGATTGCAAGTGGGCAGGATTGCCAGGTGGTGGTGAGGATGCAGCGGACGGGGAGTCGGCACAGCCTGAGCGGGCTGGATGAAAGGCTGAGTCGCTCCACCTCCCGCCTGAGCCTGAGCAGGTCGGGCAGCTTCGCGGGCGGCTACTTCCATCGCTCCGCCTCCGCCGCCTCCATCTTCGGCCGATCGCTGCACTCAGCCTCGGCAGCCTACACACCGCCCTTCCAGTCCACCGCCCTGCAGCGGGCCACACCGCACTACATGGATCGGTATGCCTGCATTGGCCTGCTCTGGGATTGCTTTTTATTTGCAATCCAAGTGGATTGGAGCTCTTTGGCTATCGGTAGAATGCTGCAGAGGGTATGCTGGCTATGGCATTTGCAGATGCAATAATATAAGCGCAACTTTTGACCAGTTGGGTAGTAACTTTTTAGAAAGGGAAATTTTTGGTGGAACGTGGGCTCAGAACGTTCCCAGTTTACCAACAACGTCGATGCTTTTTTTCTGCAAATATCTGTCTGAAGGCAAATATGCAGGCGGGGTGTGTTTGAGGTATCCGTACGTGCGCTACAGCTACGGAGGCAATGAGGCGGGCCTGAACCTGTTGGCCTCCAGCAACTATGCCCGGACGAGCGGCGCTGTGGGGAGCCTCAACCGCTACTCCTCCTCCGCCTACGGAGCCTATACTGCCCCCGCCTATGGCTCCAACCGATACTCCTCCTACTCCAAACCCTTCGCGCCCGCCTACACACCACCTTCTTACAGTTTTAACCTCCTCATTTCTTTCTTCCTTCCCGAACCAGCCTTGCCCAATTTTCGATCAAAGTTATACAACAAGAATTGTGAAAAAAATTGCAGAATAAGCAGCAGTAGGCTGCTGATTTATTTTTCAAGTCTGAAACTTGGTACCAATCTGTATTTAGACCTAACACAGTGAATAATATAGTAAAGTGCCAAATAATTTAGAAACTGCTTGCCCGCCATAATTTTGAAATTTCGTCAACCTAACTACAGAGAAGATTTGAAAAGGTGCCGTTGGTTGAGATTATGGTCGCGGCGGCTCAGCGTCGATAGACACTGCCCTGAACTGGTACAAGGGGCGAGTGATGACGGTGGGGACACTGTCCAAGTACTGGCTCTCCCCCGGCAGCAACACCTTCGTCTCCCGTCGCCAGCGAGACTCTTTCATGAACTACGTCCCGCCCAGAGACTCCCGTTCCTTTCTGCCCCCACCCGCTCACAGCCGTCTAGCAATTGGGATGGGGTTGCAGTGGCGAGCTCGAGGTACGCCATCTCCCATCGCCAGTACTACTAGCCGCAATGCTTCTCAATCGATCGAGCCTGCCAATGCTCTCCTCCCTGCCGCTTTGTGCCTGGGCGACCAATTATGGCCTGTTCCTGATCAAGACTTGCTGGCGCACCAATTGAGTGCAAGCTCTCCGGTGCTGGCCAGCCTTTGCTGCCTCTGACCTGTATATGCCATCTTTATGATGCACTAACTCTGGCGCTGGGAGTGGCAGGAATGAAGCGGATGTGGAGGCAGGAAATTAATCCGGCTTATTGGAGCTGTCAGACACAAAAGCTCGAGGGCCTGTCATCAAAACTTGTCATGACTTTAAGCTGGTGTTGACCTGAATTTGACAGACAGAAGCTAGCAAAACTTCAGCACATTTGAAAAGACTCACTACATCTAGTCCAAACCTCAGTTTTTAGTGCAAGCACACGCTTGATGTGTTTGCCAGTGTTCTCTTCATAAGAAATTCATCCTATGTTGGGCACCACTTCTTCATCTCATAATTCTTCCATATCATGTTCCACTTTCACTGCCACTCCTTCCATCTCATGATTTTCCTCATGCGATGTGGCAGAAGCACGGCCATAAAGCCTCCTCGCTACTCTAGAAGCCTAAGCTGAAACTTTCGTTGCACACCGATGCAAGTAAAGCAGGCAGAGATAGTTGAGGTAGAAGAAAGGCAAGGAGGCCATCGCCGCAGCGCTGCAGTTCATTCAGCCTACAGTTTGCAATACTCATGTGCTAAGGGTCCATAATCTCTATCGACTTTTTCGGAGGGTCAAACTCGCTGAATAGGCGAAGCTCCGCTTTCTACCTCTTGCTCCCCAGCTGCCTCATGTCCCTCAACACTGCACCCCAAAGCACCATGCTGTGATTTATAAAATAACTTGCCCTTCGCTCCACGCTGCCCAATCGTTTTCTCACCCCTGAACCGAAAAACAGGTTTTTCTGCAGCTAATCTATTTTATTCTTTCCTTTTTCTGAAGCTGATTACATGAGGAGATAATACAATTCTATTAACAGCGTTTCCGCGCCTGTTCTCCTGAAAAGAGCCAACCAGAGGGGTGGAGATAAAAAAGGCACAGCCTTGCTTCGCTCCAGCAATCCATTCCGTAGGTCGCTCTAAGTGGAAATCGGAGCACTATCCATCAAAGCCTACTCAAGTCCCTCCACGTTCACCCTCCCCACCAACTCTCTCTACTTGTCCACTTTCACTTCGCTGACGTGCACTTCTTTTCGCAGCACTTCTGGCCAGGGGTGGAGGATTTTCGGTGACGAATTCCGCGGGGAGCTTTGCCCGCCCGACAAACATCTTCCCCATTGCCTGGAGGCTCGGGAAGGGTTTGGGCAATCGACAAATGACTTTGCCCCTCCTTCCCCTCAGCCCTTGGCGAGATATAGGGAAGGAAAGGCAAAGCCTTAATGCATTCGCGAAGAAAGGAGCTGGGTTAGTGTGGGCGGGGTGTGGGAAGATTTGGGAGCCAGGGGCCTTCGGGGGAGAGATTGGCCGGCTCTTGGCGAAGCTCCCGAAGGAGCAGCGGACCCCGCTTATTCCTCCACTCTTTTCCCGCCCTCGCCAGACTTGCGCCTCTCTCTCTCTTTCGCCTCCTGCCCCAAGCTCAGGCTCAATTGATTCCGGAAGTGGGAGGGGCAGAAAGCCAGTGCGCCGAGAGTTATGCATGGCTGGCTTCTCCGTCAATTCCACGCCGTTCCAGGGCCTGTGAGTGCTGGGCCTGAGACAGAAGTTGATCTATCGGGGGCCGTCCTGGGCTGGACAGCAGGCGGGAGATGCATTGAGAGGCAAATGGTCGTTGGCGGGCGGCGGGCACGCTTGGAGAGAGAGGAGGAGCCAAAGTGAACCCAAAGCGAGAGAAAGAGGGGTAGTCTGCCTTTTTTGGCGGCGCCTCGCTTTTCCGGCACTTTTCGTAGGCACTCGGCAAGGAGACGCAGGTCGAGGACAGACGCATGAATATCCAATTACGCTGCCCCTCCCCCCTCACCCCCCTTGGGCCCACATTTGAGGCAGATGTGACCGGCAGTCTTGGTGCCCTGCCTTGGGCTGACCCTTGGAGCCCCCCCATAGGTTTCACCCCCCCCCCCCCCAAGGTTTCACCCCCCCATGACTTTCACCCCCCCCCCCCCCCATAGGTTTCACCCCCCCCCCAAAGGGTATATATTGAAAAAATTTTATTAGCTTAAAATGCTTCTCTTTACATATCTCGAAATTTAAATTCAAGGAATTTTCATGTAGATGACTAAATACCTACTTTTTTTACAAACATAGTTAGTCTATACCGGATGGCGGGTGCATGCCTACCAGGAGTAGGGGCTTGTCCCCTACCAGGAGTACCTTTCAAGATTCCAACTAAAAAGCTTAGATGCATGCTCGTCCTCGACGAGGTCATGACTGTGGCAGTACCTACTAGTTAGTCTATACCGAGTTCATTGATGTTTTAAAGTGCTCAACTCGGTAAGGACTAACTATGTCCCTCGCGAGCCTTTAAAAAAGTCAGGTGGCTACGCCCTATATTGCAGTATAGACTAACTAGTAGCATGACGAACTCGGTATAGACTAACTATGTTTCAAAAAAGTAGGTATTTAATCATCTACATGAAAATTCCGTGAGTTTAAACTTCGAGATATGTAAAGAGAAGTATGTTAAGGCAATAAAAAAATTTTCAATATATATACCTTTGGGGGGGGGGGGGGGGTGAAACCTTTGGGGGGGTGAAACTCTTGGGGGAGGGGTGAAAGTCATGGGGGGGAGTGAAACCCCATTGGGGGGGGGGGGGGGGGGGGTGAAACCTATGGGGGGGGGGGGGCTCCAAGGGTCAGCCCTGCCTTGGCCCCTACTAAGGCAATCTGTCTGAGGGTCTGGCTGAGGCTTAGAGATGGTTTTGGAATGGCAGGAGTGGAAATGTCGGCGTTTCCGTGGTGCTCAGCAATTAGGTCGAATTGCGAAAAAGCCTCTCATTACAGGCCATCTTTCTTCACGCGCCTTGCACGAGCCATTTGATGCATCTTCGCAGCCTATCCATCTCCTATCCCGCCCTCCCCTTAGCCTTGAGTCTTGGCGGACCCGTGAAAGAGACTCTTTGACTTCGAGGCCTGCAGGAAAAGATATAAAAAGCCCCAAAATCGCCATGATTCCTCGTCTGTTCTGCCTGCTGCTGGTGTTGGTGGCCGTGGCATGGCCGGCTGAAGGTCTTTCACTGGCTGGGCCCGACGATGTGGATGCCTTGGCTCAGCTTTATCGGTGCTTTCCAATCTGCCCCCCCCCCCATCCCTGTTTTCTTAACCCAAACTCTTTCCTAATTCCAAACTCTAATTATTTCTAATCCTGCTCTATATTTCCCTCCCGAATTCTCTCCATAAAGAGGGAAGTGGGAATGAATAGGGAGCGCCGTGGTCGCTTCATGATCTCCCCCGGCGGCCGCATTACCAACACCGGTCAGGTGCGCTACGTCTGGAACCCCAGCGACAAGTGATCCATTCCCTACCCCTTAGTACCACTTCACCTTTATGGCTCCAATCTCCTTTTTATTATTCAGCTAATGTCATGCCAACTATCGAAGACTACTGGCTGACAACTTATTCCTGGACTGAACAAGGCAGGGGACTGGGAAGGCTACATCCAGAGGTACAAAATTATTGATTCTGAATCAAGAAAGAAGGTGCAGCTAAAATGTGGAGAGGCTAGAAATCAGAGAGGTATGCTGGCTGCCATGGCTAGTAGAGGCGAAGTGGAGGGCAGGGCACAATCGCAGCAGGTTCCTTGAAAGGAAATTCCCTTCCCTTTTACCTTTCAAGAAGTGAGGGGGGAGGCAACGGATGCGGAAGGAAGTTGGTTGCCAGCTAGGCTTGTCCTGAGTAGCGTTGTTGTATAGCAGGCTCACAGACTGATGCCGCTGCTCACAGTCTCCCCAACCTCAAAGTTCAATTTCTCCTTTTTTTCCAAATGTGAAGAATATTCAGGAAATCAAGAATTTCGAGCACTGACACAAAATAAGCACCAGAAAGACAGGATGGAGGCGCGGAGGCTCCGTCCTCCTCCTCGCAAATGAGCTCATTCACGTAGACGGGGAAGTAGTTGTCGGGCAGCTTTCGCCAAACCTAAATGCAGCTTTGTCAACCTAAATGCCAAACCTAATGTCTGGCAGTTTTTGCTAATATTGAAGCATCATCTCTAAAATATTTTTGTGGAACCCAATTTCAAAAAATCTGTGGCAAAAGCAAAAATACGTATTTTGAATGCAGGAACATGCTAGGAAATAATGTTGGTGGGGGGAAATCGAATCTTGTGGCTCAAAAACGAAACCCAGCACATGTTACACATGGCAATCTTGTCCTCAAAACTGTTCTCCAGTTCTCCTTTCTTAACGCAGTTGATCTTGGTCACCAAACCTGCAATCCACAGCTGATAAGTAAAATTTTAAGAAAATATTTTTCAGAAAACCGAGGTTATCCGTATCCAAGCTGTCATTGATTTCTTGTCGCTTCCCGCGTGTTCTGCCGTGATGCCGCTGATGAAAGTGAGACCGCCCCTCGGAGGTCAGTTTTCGCAGCGCATCTTTTAACTCCCTACAAACCCTGTGCATTGTTTGAAAGCCTGAACAACATAAAAAGACATCAAACTCTGAAACATTCTTCATTTCCCCGCGGCGTGCTTTGATCCGCAGAAACTCGTAGTCCTGGCATCTGCTCGCGAAGTATCTTTTCATACTTCGCATAGTTTGTCCTAGGGTTTTTGTTTGGCAGCTGGTGGGAAGCGGATGTGGAAAGACAACCCCGTGCCTGTGTCTGTATGCCGCCCAGTTGAAAATCTTCAATGAGCTCTGCCAACTCAGACTCGCTGAGCAGCCCCACATAGGCGAGGTGATTGAGCAGGGCCGTGGTGCAGTAGCGACACTCCGTCGTCTCACACTCCAGTGAATCGAACTCCTGCCAATAGCCTCCAGCTCATGCCTGATGGAATGGACAGTAGAAAATGGAAAATGAGTAAAATGCATGATCATGGATGCAAAATTAATTTGATTATTTTGCTAATCATAATTTTTTTGCGGTTTCAAAAGGTGGCTGCCCAAAAGTTTCAAAAATATCATATGCAAGAATTTATGCTGAAAAGAATTTGTTAACTTTCGACTCCAAAATTGGCTCCTAATTGGACTTTGCTGATTGGTGGTCTATGAAAAGGGCAGAGAGACTCCGTCCAGGGCTCTACGCGGGCTGGCAGTCTCCCCGCGTCCGTCCATTAGTGGGTCGGCAAAGTTGCGCACGGCCTCGGCCACCGTGGCTGCCTGCAGGCGGAAATCGTAGCTGATGCAGCTGCTGCTGCCCGGTCGGATTACGCACGGGCACTGCAAATTACATCCACTTTCTTTTACATTCGGATATCGGCACTTTTTCAAACTGCCCTGCGTCTAAAAGTTGCTCTTTTCTTGAACTATTCTAAAAGCCTTTCATCTGAGTGGGCCCTTGGAAGCAGCACTGCCAATTGTTAGCCCTTGTAACCTTGTCAATGGGGTTTCTGCTCTTGAGCTGAGTGTGAAGTTGGCGCTCATAGTTGCTGGTCCAGCTGACTGCCGGGGTGCTTGTGCTGTACTGATAAAGACTGCGACGACTGTCATATCTCTCCCCATCATCCTCATCCTCATCATCCTAAGCCCATATATTCAAACTCCCCGAATGGACTCTCCTGAGAACCCTAGGCTTGTTGTAGTTGTAGCCACCACGAGGGCGAACGATGGAGAAGTAGCGACGAGGATGGGCCGGCCTGGCTAGGCTCTGATTCCAGGGGTGGGCTGGAAATGCGAGACCCTGCTTGAGAGGATAAGGGTGAAGTAGGGGATAGACTGGAGGCGGCGACGAAGGAGAGGATGAGGAGGCAGAGGAGCATGAGAGGATGAGCAGAGGATGCATCTGTGACGTGAGGAGAGGGGAGGTTCCGGGGGTCGCCTGAAAAGAGGCAGCAGGGCCACGGGAGCCTAAGTCAACAGGCTTCCTTTACAATCGCCAAGCATTGCGCCTCCCTGGGTACACCCATCACCAGGGCACTGACAGCTGCTCTGGGCATTGTGCATTGTTGCTCGTCTCTTTTTCTCTTTCAAATGTTGCTAAATTCTGTCAAAGGGACGGCTGCTGGGATTATGGAGTTTATTTTGCTGCGTTACAGTCATGGCTGATGAGCAAGCAAAATGGAGAAATTTGTGGAATGATTACAAACATGTACCAGTAAAACCGATTTCTTAGAATCCGGCACTGAAAAACCGTTTTTATAAAGTAGGTACCGAGCCGGCAGGGATTTTTTTTCACGAGGTTTTTGAGCAGCCATAGTTCTATGAATATTATAGCTAGCACAACGTTCAGGCCACCATTGGAATTGTCTGAGTCTCTTCTTTCGAACGGTGGTCTCAAAGTTGCGCTATGGCAAAAATACGGAAGAAAAATAATCCATTTAAAATTTAATCCATCATAGTTCAACGTTTGGTTATCTCGGCTGAAGAACAACATACATACATCTTGTAAAAGCGGGCATTGCTTTCATGTCAACATTTGACGTGATACGTCAGCATCGAATTCAAAATGCTAAAAAATGAACTCAACCAATCGCAGACGGCTGCATGTCTTTTTGCTGCATCGGTAAGAGTGCTTGATTGCTGCCTCCAGACCCATTAGTCGTTCCGATTTAAAAACGCATTCTAATCGCTCTCTTCATCCAATTAACTGGCTGCCGTCTGGTTGTCCACTTTCGCTGGCCAGAAAGAGAAGCCTCTTGATTTGCCCAAAATGTTCGGCTGGGCAGTGGCAGCGGGTGGAATTCTCCTTCTCACGCCTCCCCTCGGTAGCCTGCAACCCAGTGAGTTTCTTTGCTTGCGGTTGAGTTGGATGGTTGCAGAAACTACCACAGCGCCGAGTTCCGTATTTGAGGCTCAAGCGAAGACAACTTATCCGAAGCCTTCCAGTCCCAGCCATATCATAATGCTTTTGAAATTGAAAAATTTGGGTTGTGGGGGGTGCAATTTTAGTTTGCGCTTAAATCACCCTTCTTTACACTTTAAGAAACAAATTGGGTACAGAACACAGTTCGTTTCACAATTTCTAAAAATGTCCAAAATTAGATTCCATCCAAAACTAATTTGGAATTTCGTACTGGCTAAAAAATTGGATAATATTAGTTTACAAGACTAAAATGCTACAGCATGCAAAGCTTATGAATTTTCAATCATCAAAAAGATTAAGACAAGGTGTTACACAATCGTGGTTAATTTCGACTCAAATCGAGACCCATTTTGAGCGAAAATTTTATCAGGTCCATTTCATCAGTATTGTTTCATCTAAAAACTCCACTGGTCATTCATAAGCAGGCGGCAATTTATGGCAGTACTATGCCTCAGTAGCGTATTTTAGTTTTGTTTTTTTCTTTAGTCTGTATTTGCTTTAAGGATAAGTTTTTGAACCTATTAGGTTATTTTCAATCCAGATTTTCAAGCAAAAAATTCCTAATTCAAAACCTGATTCCCATTAAAATAAAAATGTGCCATATTGCAAACGACTGCAAAATTGTATATTACCTTAAATTATTTTATCATTGTTCATATTTTTGTTGCACCTTATTTAGTTAAAATTCGATTTTATTACGATACACGTTTACAAACTAATTTTATTTAAATTTTATGGCATTTAAGTCTATTGTTATCTTTTTCTCTTTAATCTTGGTATCTTTCGCTTTAGTTTTTCTATTCTTTGTGCCAAAATTGCCGCCTGCTTATGAATGACCAGTGGAGTTTTTAGATGAAACAATACTGATGAAATGGACCTGATAAAATTTTCGCTCAAAATGGGTCTCGATTTGAGTCGAAATTAACCACGATTGTGTAACACCTTGTCTTAATCTTTTTGATGATTGAAAATTCATAAGCTTTGCATGCTGTAGCATTTTAGTCTTGTCAAGATCTTGGTCATGTGGAAAACATTTTATTTCCGACATGAACAAGACTAAAGTTTCGCCATATGAACAAGACTTTAAGAGTTTTGTTTAAATTTTAAATTAATGTTTTTCAAAACTAATCTGATTGGGAAATTTCTCTATGCTTTTGTTCGAAATGTCTCCAATTTTCCCATTCTCTCTCCAAATTTCCAGCACTCCAAGCTTCGAAAATATGCACCTGTACAGGCTTAGATGGAGTTCAATCCTATGACAACCTGAGCATCAATTATAAAATAAGGGCAACGGAACAGTAAAACTGCACAGTTTAGCTGCATTGAAACATTAGGGAAATGGGTAGATGACAATATCGAGCAAAATCTCTGTCACAAACGTGAATTGATTGAGAAATTTTGCCAGAAAACTTGTGCCACCAAATACATCACCAGATGGGCCAGAAAATTTCCTAAAACACGTAATTCTTCGATTTTTGAATTTCGATTTTATTCTAAAATGAGAACACTTCAAAGTTAGCAATGTCCTGGTTTTGAACGTTTTTTGGAGGTTTTTTGGAGATTTCTAAAATTCTCAGTCCAAAATCAATATTTCACGATTTTGGTCATCTGCAGCACCTTATGAGCTTTCGATCGGTATATAGATGTCCATAGTTTTAACCAATATCCAATGAGCTCAAGGCCGTGACATGCAACCACCCAAAAACTCGATCGCCCATTCATACCGGGGGGGGCACTAAGTCTTCGCCTTTTTTATTTTGCTTGGTTACATTTCATCTATTCTTATCCATGAAAGCTGTAAATTGGCCACAGTGTGGCCATATTTCCCTTTTATGTTGCTGTAAATGCCTGTTACACAATATCATGTCTAAAGTGGTTTACATTTGAAATATTAACATGATAAAAAATAGGACTGTCACAGGTGGTTTGATAAGTTATAGGGGAGAAATTTGAGAAATTTTACATTTTCTGCCATTTCTCCGTGAGTAATAAAGATATTTTAAAACAAATTTAGCACAATGTTTCTGAATATTGGATCTAAATTCTGACCAATTTACAGCTTGTTATGATCATTTTTAGACGAGTAATAAGCATTTAAAAAAAGGCGAAGACTTAGTGCCCCCCCCGGTAACTAGGGCGCTGTCGCGCCCTAGGATTATTAGTTTATTGGAGAACAATATTTCATTTTTTAGAAAGGGTAAAAAACTCAACGTGACACAGAATTTACATTTTAAAATCATTGGTACTTTTCAGCAGGCTTTACTGACGATGAACCCAAAACGAGCATTTCGGAACATAAGGGTAACACTAACCTTTTTTCAATAAAGTCAAACCGTTCAATACAACGAACTCTTCTAGAACCTGCCAATATCCACGAAACTCTCAACAGCCTATCCACTACGCCTACGCCTGCACCAAATGTAGTATCGGATGTTTTGACGCTAGCTTTAGACTCCACCGCTCACAAGCATTCGACCATATCTGATCGTTGCCCCCCCAATTCATCCCATTTTTGTCAATAATTTCGACCGTTATTTCTAGACCTCACCGAGGCCCCAATTGCCGCAGAGTTGCTTGCTCCCAAAGGCCAGGCCATTGTTCACCTCCCGGCAACCGTGGAAATGCCGACGGACCCATTGGCCGCCTGTCGGGCCCGAGTGCACGTGGATGGGGACGGCTACTGCTACACGGCGGACTGGTCCGGGCGCAGCTACAAGGGCTCCCAACTTCTCGGCCCCCCACCGGCCTGCTCCAACCTCGGCGGCCACCTGGCCGTCATCTTCGGCAGGGCTACGCACCAGGCCATCCTGCACGCCATCGACTGCTGCTTCCAGCAGCACCTTACTGTGGCCCTGTTCCAGGTTGGTGGGCTTTTTTTGTCAATTTCTTACGAATTCCTCATTTTACAAATAGAAAGAAGTTTCTATGAATACGATCTATGTTGAAACATGAATATTTATTTAAATGACGTTTTAGCGAATCAAATGACCTTTTTTGCTAACTTTGATTTTCAAAGACTTATTAAAAATGGTTCTAGAACAAAAATATGCTGAATAAACAGAGGCTGAAGTGAGTAAAGTGGCTAAAGTTTTAATTAACCGTATAATGAAATTTTCAAAATTGGAAAATTAAATTTCGATTCAAAAATTGTTTTCTCCATATTAATCCCTTTCCAAAAGTATCAAAATGAAAAAATATATCCAAAATATTGCCATTTTCAATTTTGATCGAGCTATATGCAAAATGTTGAAAGGAACCCGGTAGCAAAAGCTCCGATGAAGGCTGGGCATGGCAAATGCCGAACGGCATCCGCTGGGTCCCACAGGACATCCCCTGGTCTTCCACAGAGCCGAATGGAAATGGAACCGAGCGCCACGCCGCATACCTCTACCCGAGGAAACTGAACCATAGCTTTGGGCTGGTCGACCTAAACGGCCATCGAATGACTGCCCTCTGCATGTTCCCTATCATTCCGGGTTGCTTCCTTCAGTTTCTACCGAGTCGCATTTGCTCTTAGACTTTGCCTTTGCAGATAGTAGGGCGGAGGCCCTAGGGACGACGACGACGCAGCATCGGCCAAGTTCAGCTCAAGGATCACAGAACAGCCAGCTGTTTGTGAGTGAAAAATCAACGACAAAAAATCGTGAACTAAATTAAAATTAGCGTTTCTTGTGCTGTAAAAAACTAAATCGAATTTCAGATTTATCAAACGACAGTCCTACAGAGCCCCAGGAAAATATCGAAAAAAATAAGCTTAAAAAAGGCTCTACAATTGTTTCGAGTGCCACTCAAATCGCCAAAAATAACGCAACAACAGTGAGAAAACAACCACCACGCATAACTTCAGTCAGCGGAAAACTTGGAATCGGCCATGTCAATGGAACCAAAGTCACACAACCAAACTATTTCAACAAAGGGGCCTTCCAGTACCATCCAGAGGCAGCCGATGATATAACGCCAGAGGAATACATGAAACGCGCCAAGCAAACCGAGGAATACCTGCACATCGTTTTTGAAGCAAAGGTTTTTCAGCTGCATTTCCTGTTCTTGCAAAATCAAAGTTTCTGCAGATGGACGAGATAGCAACTTCGGAGGGCATCGCAAGAGAGGAGATCAGCTGGACCCGCCAGGCAGCCCTCATCAGCAGCATCGTCAAAGATCTCCTACCCACTGCTCTGGCTGGTGTCAGCGATGAAAAGCTCAAGGAAGCTGGTCTGTTTCTTTTTGAGCTCAATTGATTAGTCTACAACTGGGCATATGAGCAGAGGCCGATATAATTAGCTGCGACCCTGCTGCTAATTTCAGGCTGATATAATTAGGGTCGAAATTTCAACCTAAACTGATATCATTAGAGGCGACAAATTGATATCATTAGAGTCGACTACGAATTTGAAATTGAATTTGAATTTGTCGGCCTCAGGTGTCTCGTTGGATGAACTGATGGTGAAATGCGAGTACAATGGGGCCCCCTGCGACCTGGCGAAGGATTTCCAGCACGTTATGGATCGCCGCTACGGCAACTGCTACACCTGGCATCGGAATGTTTCCGTTGGAGCTGATGACATTGGAGAGGGCAATTATATTGGATTGTTTTGTTGCAATCGGTGAAATATGAGTCTTTGAGGTCTGCATTTGCGCATGAAAGTCTTCCCGAATGAATACTTGAGCATGAGCGAATCGGTGGGCGCACGAATGCTCATTCATGATCCCCAGGTTTCCTCTTTTTGAAGTATACTGGTGAAAATATATATTGAAAGCTGTTGAGGTGTATCCATTGGCCTATGCTGATGGCATTGAGGCACCGGTAGGCTTTGAAAGTCGCTACACCTTCGGCTACACAAATATGCGCCATTTGGGCGCTCCGTTTCCACCCTGCGTAGCGGAGAAAAATAGCAGCAACTATCCTCTACCTGGCAAATACTCCAAAAAGGTCCTGCCAATTTCTGATTGTCACCAGATATTTTCTATTCCTTTCAAAAACACCTCTGAGAACCTAAACGTTTGGTAGAACTGTGAGGAGATTTGCGTGCAGCGAGCTTTGGCGGATCAGTGTGCCTGCACGGATCCGCTCAAACCGCCCCTCTACAACGTTACCAACTGCGGCTTTGCCAAAAGTTTGCCCACCCCTCCATCTGCTTATATTTTAATTCAGCTCAAATTTAATTGGCCAGAAAAGTGCATGGACAGCTTCCTTCAGAGCCACAGAGCCTTCCACAACGCCTACTGCACTGAGTGCCATCCAGCCTGCAGCTACGATGAGCTTTCGCTCTCTACATCCCGCCTCCGGTGGCCGAGCCGTAAAAAGGTCTGCATTGAGCCAATCTTGAGAATTAATTTAAAATTTTAATTTAAAGAAATATATATTGATTTTGCAAGATTCCGGAAGAATGCATAGGCTTGGATGGTATCATGCGGGCGCATTGTGTGGTGGACGCTAAGTTTGTTTTTACAATGCATCTTCAGTGAACAATCGTTGAATGCAGTCATGTGCAGGGGAAATACAGTGGTGGCCTCTCTTGGACTGAAGAAAGTGCGTCAAACGGCATTTGCGGAAGTCCCCGTGTACTCGGTGCTGAAATTCTTGCATGGCGGATTTGCTGTAAGACAGCAGCATTTGGAGGTGATGGATTTGATCAACGATTTCGGTGGTTTACTTGGTGTGATGCTTGGACTTTCGGTAAGCATGGAATTTTCCAACTCAAATTTTGTGGAACATATGCCATTGAAGCATTTTGTAGTTCATGAGTTTGTGGGAAGCAATACCACTCGTCATTCAACTTTGCTGCTCGCTTCGAAATATTCGCACTATTTGAAAGCTTCAGTTATTGTCATGATTCAAGAAGTCATCAATTCAATTTTTTTATATAGTATTATCTGTTGTGAAAATAATTGAGTTATTGAGTTTGTGACGTCGACTTTGTGTTATGGCAAAAAGATAATTTGCAATAGCTTAGCGAAAAGCTTACCTATGAATCGATGAGTTTCCTTTTGAATTTCACTGATCAGAATTTATTTGACAATGAATTGGAAAAATATTTTGTTCAATTAGGATTCATGTTTACCGTTTTTATTTCTACAAAAATGATGTTTGTGCAGCACTCTCAATAGTACATGCTCAAGAGCGGGTAAAGAGTTTTGTTTTTGGGTGGATTGAGTCCAAATTTTTTCTCAATAGCTCCTTGCAAAATGCGCACGAAGCGCACAAACTTTTTTTGTGCATAAAAATCTACAAAATTAAGAACAATTAGCAAATTTTGTTTAAATTTGCCATTATCGCGCATTGCATGCAAAAATTTATTAAAATTAGACAAATTTTCAAAATAGACTTTATAACCTTTAAAATAGGCGATGGTTTATAATTTACCTTCTCAGACGGCGAAGATTGTAATTTGAAGCAGCACTACTGATTTCACCTTGTCAAGCAAAATCAAAATTGAGTCAGCTATTATTTCGCAGGAGGTTAGCCACAATGGTAAGGCGCCGCATTACCTGTACAATAACAATTATGCAGGCTCTAGCCAGACACCAACCAGTTCAAAGGAAAGTACGCGCCGCTATGTTCATGAATTGAGAAAATGAAAGACCCAAATTGCAGTCTGCCCCATATTTGCAATCACTCTAGGCGCCCAAGGCGGCTCCAAGCAAACGAGCTAGGCAATGACCCAAGCCTCAAGCCTCCCTGCATAAAAGGTTGGCTGGACAGCCAATCGTAGGGGAGGCCAAAGGATGCTCCGCCTCCTGCTCCTCTCCTGTCTGCTGCCCCCAGGGGCCACCGGCCAATCGCAGTGCCAGAAGATCGACTGCCCAGTACGCAGCCATCAGCACCAGCGCAGCACCCTTCTCAACGCCTTCCAAGACCGCTACAGCCACAACCTCAGCTGCACGCAAGGCTTCTTCGTTGACGGTTTCCGCTCCACCCCCTTCATCCTCCCTGCAAGGCTAACTGCCCCATCAGGAGCCGCATCCACCAGACTGGATTGCCAGTTCCGGGCTGCAGACCAGTCGCCAGTCTGGTCCTTTCCCGACCTGGAGCCCGCCTTGTCCCAACTAGGGATTGACTGGGCGGAGTGCTATGTTTTGCCTCGTAACAACGCTTCAGCCCCCTATAGCTCCGCTCAAAAAAGACCTCTTGACTGCACAGCCCGTCGCCAACCCCACTGCAGCAGGCTGAAGATGGAGCACGCCGCAGAGATCAAGAAGGCCAGACGAGGGGCATCTGCAGATCTCCGCTGTGACTCGACGGCAGTCAGCGGCTCCAGACCAATTCAGGTGCGCCTGTTCCCCTTTCACCTCCTGCTTGGGAAAGGAGTCGTGAGCCATAAGCCATAGACAAAAGATTGAAGTCATGAATCCACAGCGGGAGTGAATGTCTCGCTATAGCTCACGAAGCATCCATTACTCAAGTCTGCAAGTCAATGCAGCTCAAGTAATGCAACTCAAGTCAATGCAACCTACATGGAAAGAAACTTGGATGAGGGGACTACTAAGTGACAGCTAAATCATGAGCTGCCCATGACGTCGTCTCGCACAAGCAGTCCATATCTATTCATGGCAAATGGCGGCTCATGTTCTACACCCACCTCTTGGGGAAAGCGAGGGATGGTCAGAAGACAAAAAAAGGCCCTGGGGATTGCAGTGCCATAAACTCGACGGTCTCTGGGTCTACACGGATAGTGGCGAAGAAGTTGACGTCAATGCTCAGCCCTGCCTCACTTTCGGCCAGATGATGGCGCTGGACCCGGTTCGCTTGCCTCCGTTCCCAATCACCTGAAGATATGGCTGCGGCAGAATAGGAACTGGAGAAGCGCTATAGCTTCAAGATCAAGGCTGACGCCCTTCACATACGCTGCAAGGACATCAAGACCACGTTTCTAGGTTTCCACCAGCTTGTGCAAATACCTATGAGGTCAACTGCTGTTTGATTATTGCTAGGAAAGGCAGAAAACCTACTGATGGAGATGACGGTGCGCTACGACTGGTGCAAGAAGGAAAAATTCCAGTTCAGCGCCGATGTCTATGAAGATGCGGCCGGGTTCCCTGATTGCAAATTTAGTTGGGATTTTTCACATCCAAAATTAATGTCTGTATCCATTTTTGCTCCTGCCTTGCATTTGGGAACTTGCATTGTCGCCATAAGCAGACATTTTTCAGTGGATTGCCCCAGAATCCGGCCAGCAGGAGCTTTGGAAGAAATTGCCAAGACAAGGGCCTCTTTTGGAGCTCCACCGGGTAGAGGCGTTTACTGTAACGGCGTATTAGTGGCCGACATCGTGGCATGCTTCCTGTTCCTGCTCTGTCTTTTAAACTAAGAAGGGCTCTGTTTGAGTGCCTACGTACGAAGACTGGGGATGCTGTCTGGCTGTACGATTCGGGTGAACATGTTGGAGTCGAGGAAATGGAGCCATTTCAGCCGGACACAGCCTGCGAACCAGCCACAAGCTCCACTCTCAATTCAGGTTAACACTGGCCTTCGTTTTTTTCTCCTCTTTCTTCTCCTTTTTATTGTTGCTCATTTGGTCTTTGGAAATGCTCTCACTGCTGCTGTTATGCGAGAAATGATCTGATGAAATGAAATGATTTCACATTGAAATGGCACTGCAAAAAAACCGGCGCGCATGAAACAATTTCACATGAAGGCTATGCTCAGGAAAGCACAGAATCCTGCGCAAGATTGTACAAAAGCCAACTACAGAAGCCAGAATTTTTAAAATTTTCTGCTAAACATTTAGCTTCATTATTTAGTTCAATCGTAATTTTGCCGAATTCACGAAATCTTTAGCTATGGTGAAATTAATTTAAGCAACAGTTTGATGAGAATTGATAAAGCTTAAAAATTTGCAACCTGAGTTTTCTGAGATGATGTCTTACACTTTTGCGATTGTTCTGCAAGTTTACGTGACAGGCCATGATCTGTTTCTCCTTCCTGTTTTTCTGCATCCTGTCCCTTCATACCGGCTCAAGTTTAGCATACCAACAAACAAATGAATCGACATCGACATAGCACTTTTAAAAGTGTTTCAGCCCTTATCGAGACTTCGAGAGAATGAAAGTGGCAATCAAACATTCTAGTTTGAAATTAAAGATACTTAACATATTTGAATTCTGCTGATCAAAATTTGCAATAACCATATGAACAGGTGCTATTTCATACTTTTGAAAAATGGCGAAAATTATGTGCTTGCCTGCAATCTGTCAGTTTACTTTTGGGAGGCAAATCCCTCCAGTACATTGCCGGACTATTACTTTTTTTTGTCACATTGCCGGACATAAATTCTGGACTTTGCCGGACTACAGACTTTGCCGGACTATTTGTTTTTTCAATTTTTCTGAAGTTCTTGTGTTGGCTTCGCCCGACTCCTGGTACTATTGTCAGTCCTTGGTACTCCACGACTGGAGGGCGTAGCCGTAGTAGCTCCCTATCGGTCGCTACGAAAACTACAAGCATTCAAAGAAAACTCCGGCAAAGTGCAACGTCATGGTGACAATAAAATGTCCGGCAAAGTACTGACACCGTCTATCTAAATGCCGTTATTTATTGTCATTAATGCGACCACAATAATGATAGTTTCTGGTTCTTGGAATCATCAGGTCCGATATGTAAAAACCGTAAATTTAAATTTATAATTGAACATTTCGATATAATTACAAATATAATAAGGGTTATGTAAGTTATTCAAATGCTAAACAGCGGAATATTCGAAACATTAATTCATAAATTGTTCAAATCTAAGAAAATTCTAGCTTTTTTGAAATGTAAGCACTCGATCGGGAGTCAAACAAACCAACCATCCCTGAAGTCAAACTGTGTTCACTTTTCAGTGTTGCTGTCTCTGTTGTACTGCTCCAAAGACTGATCGCAGAAGTAACAGAAAGTGTCAATCAGATGAGAATGAGAGAAGCTTGTGGATGGTATAGCCTAGTGGCGAGTGTCCTGGACACAGACCCTAGAGCTTTGAGTTCAATCTCAGCCCTTGCCCCTTCTGCGTCGCTTCTGTGCTCCGATTCTGTTCTTCGATTCTGCTCGTCAAAGCGTTATGCTGATAAATTCCACGCTATTCTGCTACGGATTGTGCCCACATTGAAGTTGATTTCAATGAATGTGTGGTGCACGTGCTCATCGAAGTTGATTTCAATGGACTTGAGCAGGCGATGAAGTTGATTTCAATGAATTCGCCACCCATTTTTTGCTTTAGTTTGAATGATGTTTAAGACACAAAATACCGATTTTCTCCAAAGTTCTCTTCACCTATAGTGTTTTTGATATTAATTCTAGCCGCCTATTTGACGTCAGTTTTTGAGATTAATGGGAAACTTGCACATGTTGAACTTGTTAAAAGGTAAAATCGCTAAATAGTTTGTGAAATCACAAAATGCCACTTTTCGTGATTATACAACAACGGAATCAAGGACTGTTGCCGCACTACTTCGCCATCGCATCCTTCGTCATCAAGTTGGGGGGAGGTCTCAAAGACCAGGAAGAAGTTCTCCTCACAAATGTTCTGCTACCTAGAACAACTAGTGAATTTTTTAACACCTGTCAATCTAAGTAATGACTGTGGAGTGCAACTTCGTTTGTGGCAAAAAGCGGTTTTTGAACTGTAAGACAACTTTATAGGGTGTTTCACATTTTCCCACCGAGAATTTGCAAACAGACATAGTTCCGATTTCGCGATTTCACACTGAGAAATTGCGAAAATACTATGGCGCTATTTTTTGCAAATTCACGCTAAGAAAATGTGAATGGCTGTATTTTCAGATTTTCACAGCGTGTAGTCACGAAAAGTGGCATTTTGTGATTAATCTCAAAAACTAATGTCAAAAAGGCTTGAAATAATTTGAAAAACACTATAGGTGAAGGGAACTTTGGAGAAAATCGGCATTTTGTGTCTTAAACATCATTCAAACTAAAGCAAAAAATTGGGTGGCGAATTCATTGAAATCAACTTCATCGCCTGCTCAATTCCATTGAAATCATCTTCGATGAGCACGTGCACCACACATTCATTGAAATCAACTTCAATGTGGGCACAATCTGTAGCTAGCGTGGAATTTATCAGCATCACGCTTTGACGAGCAGAATCGACGAGCAGAATCGGAGCACAGAATCGACGCAGAAGGGGCAGGGCTGAGATTGAACTCAAAGCTCTAGGGTCTGTGTCGAGGACACTCGCCACTAGGCTATACGCCCGCCAATTCATCCCTCTTAAAACCAACTACACTATCTTCATCTTGATTCCCGCCACACACAGCAGCAGCTCAAAGCGGACTTTTCCTCATTGGCCTGGCGCGAACGAGCGTAGCGAAGTGTCAGCGCCCAGGCCCTCTTTTCGACCCAGGTGTATGTTTTTGGGGTTAATGCTAGATCTTAAAATTGATAAGGTTCCAGATGCCGCTAGGAGCAACCAATCGCACTAATTCTTGTTGCATTGGAAAGAGCATCCACGAATTGACCAAAACTCGCGAGAAATCAGCTGAAAGTTGCAGAACTTTTGAAAAATTTTTGAAAATATGTTTGTCCGAACTCCTTCTTCTTCTCCTTCTCTTTCTTCTCCTCCGCATCTGCTCAATGGACGATAGTAGGTATTCAATCGTCTCTATGCTAAACCAGTGCATGAAGAACTGTGCACTTGTTACTAATAATTTTTGTGGCATATATTGGCAGCCGCCGATTTGGTGTAGTGGTTAGGCTTTCAGCTCAACATAAGGAATGCAAAGTTCGATTCCTGCCATAATTTTTTATCTTCATTTTTATATGTTCAAAGTTGAGGAAATAACTGGTACCATCGGCAAGCCTAAAGTAAAGCTCTTTTCGCCCAAAAATCGACTGTCCCGAGTGTAAAGGCAAGGAAATTTTCCTACTACTAATGGAATCTGCTGTGTCATCTGTATTTTGTTTGAGCGCGCATGAAAAGAGCCTTGGAACTGCGCGCGAAAACAAAATGCAAATGCCCCACAAGCAGATTCCATTAGTAGTAGGAAAATTTCCTTGCCTTTACACTCGGGACAGTCGATTTTTGGGCGAAAAGAGCTTTACTTTAGGCTTGCCGATGGTACCAGTTATTATAGCACTTTCCCAGAAAGATTGATGCCATCGACAAGCTTCTCTCATTCTCATCTGATTGAAACTTTCTGTTACTTCTGCGATCAGTCTTTGGAGCAGTACAACAGAGACAGCAACACTGAAAAGTGAACACAGTTTGACTTCAGGGATGGTTGGTTTGTTTGGCACCCGGTCGAGTGCTTACATTTCTAAAAACTTTTGAGCTAACATTTTAAAGAGTTAGATGCTGTTGACTGCGCTTGGATACGGGAATCAGCAGCTAAATCCACCAGCTGGTGATCTATCGTTTGAGCTGAGAAACCTTTTTTCGATTGGAGATGCAGTCTGGCTGTATGATAGCGGTGAAAAGGAGTTATTTGGACCGGCAGCAGATTGCTAATTGGCGATAAGCTCCGTGTTGAATCCATGTTAACACTCTCTATTGCGAATTTTCCAATTCTTTTACATCGAGGATAATTGTCATTGGAAATGCGTTCACTGTTGCTGCTTTGCGAGAATGATGGTCGTCCATAAAACAAGGCCAGACCCTGTTACAATAGCCCATAACCGGTAAGGTACACCACAGTTTTCTGCGGAGCCTAAGCCCTATCAAAAATAAGACCCACCCAATACCCCCAAAGGGGCCCCTCGGGGAGAGAGGAGCAAGGGGGAAAACCCCCCCTTTTGTTTGTTTGTTTGTTTTATCACCAGTAAACTGGGAGTGAAAAACAGCAGAGGCGACATGCATACTGTTGGAGAGAGAGAACTGAGAGGTGGCTGGTGTGACAGATAAGGACTTGTGGAAGAGGAGATCACTGTAAGATCACTGCGTCCCCATTTTCCCGCACAAAATCTGCAAAGGCCTCCCGGGAACTCAAAATCACATGCTCCGGCACCCTGTTCCATGCACTAATCACGCGTTGCGGCCAGGCCTTAGCTGCCAGGCCGGAGGCTCTTGGATTTGAGGTGAGACGGCAATTATGGCTGAGTTGACGCTGATTGATTTTACGGACTAGAAGGCCAGGGCAGTATTGTTTTCCATGGTATACAGCATGTAGAAAAGCCAGGTCTGCCACAAAGCGCCTATGTTTGAGAGAATCAAGTCCTAGGACAGCACACCGAAACTCATAGCCATTGGCACTTCCTCGTAAGTGGCATCTGCGGAATATGAAGCGAGTAAAGGCCCTTTGGATCTGCTCTAGTCTCTTTTCATCAGCTGCTGAAAGGCAATTCCAAACTGGCGATGCGTACTCCAAGACAGGCCGTACATATGTGCAGAAAGCGTGAGCGAGGAGGGAGGGAGAAGGTGAGCTAAAGCACTTTTTCAGAACATAGCACATTCCAACCGCCTTACTGCAAATGCTAGTGATGTGTGGCGAGAATGAAAGGCTGGAACACATGAGCACTCCTAGATCCCTTTGGACAGAGTTGGGAGCATAGGGCAATGGTTGGCCACAGAGGATGTACTGCTGTTTGAGGCCTGGGCCTAGGGGTAGGATTGAGCATTTTTTGGGAGAGATTTGGAGCTGCCAGGAGCTGGCCCAGGCCTCAAGAGCAGTGAGCGCATTCTGCATCTTCTCAGGGCAAGTAGAAGAGAGTTTTATGTCATCAGCCCAAAGCCAAAAATCGTCCACTTCGGCGGCAAGCACCTGGGCCAGAGAGTTGCTAAATAGCAGAAAGAGTAGAGGGCTACATGTGCCTCCTTGAATTATGGACGATGTTACAGGGCGAGGCAGTGAAAGCGAACTCCCAATCCTCACACACTGAGTACGATTGGACAGGAATGCTTTGATCCAGCGAAGGGCAGGGCCTTGAATGCCAAAGGAAAGACAGGCGTGAATTAGTTTCTCATGGCTCACCTTGTCAAAGGCTTTCGCAAAATCAATGTACACAATATCAGCACTTTCTTTGCTAGAGAGGGTGGCAGTCCATGAGTCTAAGCAATGGAGAAGCTGACCAGCAGTGCATCGATTCCTACGAAACCCAAATTGGCGCCATGATAGGAGGTGGTTGTGCTCTAGGAAATTTGACAGCTGGGTCGAAACAACTTTTTCTAGCACCTTGCACAGTGATGAAGTAAGGGCTATTGGGCGATAGTTGGTGACTAAGGAAGGGTTCCCTTGGCGTTTATAGATGGGAATGATTGTACTGGTTGACCATTGCAAGGGGAGATCAGCAGAGGCCAGGCTTAGCTCAAACAGCAGAGAAAGTGGCTTGACTATAGAAGAGCTCAGCTTTTTCAGCAGGTACATTGGATAGCCATCGGGTCCACTGCTCAGTTTGGGCTTTAGGGATTTGAGGGCAGAACGGACCTGGTTAGGGCCAGCTGAAACATGTGTGAAAGTGCAATTGGGAGGAGGTGGGGTGGGAGGCAGCTTACCATCATCTACAGTGAAGACAGAGGCAAAAAAATCCGTGAACAGCTCACACTTTGCAGCAGAATCGGAGATTAGGCCAGAGCCAGATTCAATAGGCGGAATAGAGGAGCATTTTCGTCCAGTCTTAGAGGAGACGATTTGGTAGAGCTGGTGGGGGGATTTTGATAGGAGATGGCGCTCACGCTGCTCATGCATTTTGAAAGAGAGCCTTTTCAAATATTTGCAACAGCGTCGATACCTATGAAGACACCTAGCAGAGAGATGGCGGGAGTGGAAGAGGAGGCGGCGTCTCCGGT
The DNA here is from genome assembly GCA_030248095.1 of Ptycholaimellus sp. GST1_10. NCBI lineage: Eukaryota > Metazoa > Nematoda > Chromadorea > Chromadorida > Chromadoridae > Ptycholaimellus > Ptycholaimellus sp. GST1_10. The sequence goes on from JASANA010010390.1 coordinate 32,912, forward strand.
GGAGGGCCTGGAGTTTGGCTGGTAGTGTAGGACGGCGGTGGCCTATTGTCTTCCATGGAACAAATTGCTCAATCCCATCATCTAGCACCATTGAAAACATGCTCAGGAAATTGGTTGCATCATTGGCTAAGGAGGCAATATAGTCCCAGTCAGTATCTGAGATGAACTTTACAAAGTCGCCATAATTGCCTGTCTTCCATGAGCGGATGCGAACCTTTCCGGCCAGGCGGGCTTGTGGCTGTTCGCTGCGTGGCAGTGCGATGGTCAGGGACAGGGATGCATGGTCACTGAGCAGAACGGGCGGCTCAATGCTGAAAGAGAGCAGGTTGCAGGCAGCATTGCAAAGAGCAAGATCCAGGCAGTTGGCTTTCCTAGTTGGGCTGTCTGATAGTTGTCTTAGGCCTAGGCTCATTGACCATTCAAGGAACTGTCTACCTATTGCAGAGCGTGAGGTCAGAGTATTCCAGCAGATTGAAGGCAGGTTGGCATCACAGAGAAGAATACAGGGACAGTCGCAGAATAGGTTGCTGAGGCAGGAAAGGCTTAGGTGTAGGTGGTCGATGCCTGAGTTGGGTGGCCTGTACCAGTTGAAAATGCGAAGCCTATTGCTCTTCTCACCTATTTCAATGCACAGAAGTTCAATATCGGAGGGGGTGTCTAGGACTCTTATTGGGCTGAGTTTTGAGTGGCAGAAGAAGAGAACTCCTCCTCCTTTCACACTGCGGTCTTTGCGGAATAGGCGGTAGGGGGAGGAGCAGAGGAGAAGTGAGTTGGGGACGCAGTCTCCTAGCCAGGTTTCAGCGAAAGCAAGTACATCATAATTGCCTATGGATAGAAGGTTGGAGAGGAGTTGCAGTTTGGGGCGGGATTTTGAGTTACTTTTTAGTCCTCTGACATTCGAGAAAAGAATGGAGCAGGGGGTCAGCTGGGAAAAGGAGTGGCGGTGCTTGTGCTGGCCTGGGGGAGCTGGGTGGAGGACTGGGTGGAGGACTTGGCAGCCAGCCACTCGTCGTAGCCTTCGTCGGCCCAGGAGGAGTCTCGGGTCTTTGCTACGACGCGGAGGAGGGGGAAATCAGGGCGAGAGTAGTTGATGCGGAAGTCGATGTCGGCGGCGATGTCGTCAGAGGAGCGGAGGGCGCGCAGAGCATCGCGACGCTGGAGGCGGAGTTTGATCAGCGTCAGCTCGTCCTTGGTGCGGGGAAGGCGGAGGAAGACGGACTTGAACCTTGCAGAGTCTCTCAGGCCCCTCGCTGCTGCAAGCAGACTTGTCTGCATGTTAGGAGTCATGAGTAGAGCTTTTGCTAGGGGAGGTTTATCCTTTGGGGCATCGCGTAGTGCAGGCAGGCGGTAGCACTTGTCGAGGCGGCAGGTGGCGGAGAGCCCGAGCTCGCTGACGATCTCAAGGACAGCGGCGTTGAGGTCCTCGCCCTCCTCGAAGGGCAGGCCAGAGATGAGGACGGTCTTGGCTCGTTCGGTCTCGGCGGCGTTGAGGGCCAGTTGGGCTGAGAGGGTGGCAGGAGGCTTGGCAGGAGCAGTGTGCAGGGCCTTGGCGGTCTTGGCGGCGTAGGAGTTGTCGGCTGGCTTTGGAGGCAGGAGGAAGGAGCAGAGAGCGTCCATCTTCTCTTCTAGGCTCTTGACTTTCAGGCTGAGATCAGGGCTTTTGGCTGGTGCAGGGCGGGCGGGGACGCTGGGAGCCGGAGTGACTCCATCCTCCTCGGCTCCTTTGGGAAGCTGGCAGGAGGTGCAGACGAGCATCACGAAGGGCATGCGGAGGCCGTCCAGCATCGCCTTGGAGAGCCTTTCATCACCGTCGCAGGGGAAGCAGAGGTTCGTCTTGCAGTAGGCGCATTTGAAGCCGTTGCAGGTGTCGCTGAACAGCTCGGAGTTAACGGGGTTGTGGCATTTGGCGCACGGAGTGCAGCTTTCATTCAGTTTTCGACGTTTTTTATCATTTTTTCCCATTGCGCTAGTCTTGACTTGCTCACTTGGGAGTCAAGACAAGAGGGGGCTGCGCGAAATGCTTCAATCTCTCCCACTTCATGATTTATCCGCCATAGATACTACGTTCGTCAACGAAAATACCAACCAATGATACAACAATCCAAATTCCATCCCCCCCCAAACAAAAAATTGGCCCATCTCCGCCCCCGAGGGGGGGGAGGGGCGGCGCTCCCAGGCGCCCGCCCACCCCCCTCCACCCCCCCACCGCCCACGACCCAAGCCACACCTCCCCCCCCCCCCCCCCCCCCCCCCCCCCCCCCCCCCTCCCCCCCCCCCCCCCCCCCCCCCTCCTCCCCTTCCCCCCCCTCCGGCGCCCGCCCCCCCCCCCCCCCCCCCCCCCCCCCCCACCGCCCCCTCCCTTTCGGGACAGAAAAAAAAAAAAAAAAAAAAAAAAAAAAAAAAAATTGAAATAATGAGCCAAGACAAAATAGAATTTGAAAAAACCGCGATCCTCGGCAACAAGGATGATGCCCTGTGAGAGGTGGCCGCGAAACCTCCGCTGCTTCACGTTCAGCAGGCAGGCCAGCTTCCTACCCTCCAGCTGCAAGCCCACCAATGCCTTACTGCTTCCCAGCTGGTTGAGCAGGCGTCGAACGTCAGCAAAACTGAGACTAGGCCGAACGGCAGCCACGATTTGCCGTGGCTTTGACTCTCCCACATCCACCTACAAACGGAAACGTTGCGGAAGTGTCGTATTCTTCGGTTTAGGTTAGCAGGAAAAGAAACGATGCATTTTCTGGTGAATGAAGGCCGAATTATGTCACATTCTAGTCGCTGATATCATGGTTAGGTGATTGCAGTAAAATAGTACTAAGTGCTTGTATAAATTATCAGAGAGTTGGTTAAGCTTTGAGAGCTAGGCAGGAAGCTAAAAATAGTAGCAACCTGGTTGATGAAGATGTAGCGGCTTTGGTAGTGAGGCTTGGCAGAGAGAACTAGACCAACACGTAGGTCCAGGCGGGAAATATCCACTGCTGGCAGGGTGGCAGAGGTGCCCGGTAAGAACTCCTTTCAAGAAATTTTTTTGTGTTTAGAAGACATTTTGTCAAATTGTCACTGGGCATCGTTGGAAATTTGCCAATTGTCCATAGAATCTCAAGGAGGCAGCCGCCAGTCGACAAATGCGAATTTTCATCGTCCTCACTTTATTACATAGTCAGCCTGTCAGTTCTTATTTATCTTACTTCTCCTCTAATTTCTTTCCTTGAAATCTGTCTCCTTTTTACAAATGATGCCATCAAACGTTGCTAAATTTTATTCAAATATTCCTGCTCTAACATCTACATCGAATGAGGCATTTCAATCACACAACCGATGCATTCTATATGCTCCAATTGCCAGCCCAGAATCAAATGCCCGACTATTGATCCAGAAAGAGGGGAGGGTTATATGAGCTGAGTAGAAGAGTTGAATCAGCTAGAAAGCCAGGCATTGCTCCGGACGGAAGCCGATGTTGGCGAGGTTGGGCTTGCAGGCAAAGTCCACCATGGGCGGAGGGCCGCACATCAGCACCAGCACATCCTCCCCGGGGCTCGGCAGGTGTTCGCGCAGCATTGCCTCGCTCACGAAGCCCTTACGAAACTTCTTCTTTTATCGCTCTGAGCCTCTGGCATACTTTGGGAGCAGCAACCTTTGAGTAGGCCCAGTTGTCGCCGGGTCTGTCCAGGGTGTACCAGACGTGGAATCTGCGGTGGCAATTGCTTTGAGGTATGAGAGGAGGAGAATGGAAGGATGACCTAGGGTCCTTAGCGCACTCCTCCAGCTCAGCTCGGAGGAGGATGTCGTCCTCTGTTTGATTGGCGAAGAGGAGGCTGAGCTTCGTGGGGTCATCCGGGTGCTTCAGGACGTCGCGCACGAGTTGCAGCTGCGGGGTGATGCCTGGCATTTGTGCCCAGCATATTTCAGCTGGCATGAGATGGGAGGAAATGCGGAAGCAGAACCAGTGCCACCGGCAATCATGGCGATGTGCGACACCTTGCGCCGCTCTTCAGAGGCACTCTTTTTCGGACGGATCCCGAACTCACCTCAAAATGTTGGCTCCCTCTAAATGTTGTAAGATGTGAATGGCCTATGTGAATTGGTTATCCGCTTTTTCGCTAACGCTCTTTTATTCCGAATTATTGTCCACCATAGTTTATCAGGCATTGCTTGTATATGTCAATAAAGTATATTTGTTTAAATAAAATAATAAATAAATTAAATTGATAAGTTTGACCCTCGTTTCCTTTTCGCAGATAAATAACTGGCTACAATGTACAAGCAGGAGAAAGAGCAGACCATTGCCGTAGTAGGTGATGAGGCCGTTGGGGCCACGGAAGTCGATGGTGTCGCCGATCTTCATGGCCTCCAGATGCTGGGACATCTTGCCGCCATCCGGGAACTTGGGGTGCACATTGGCAAAGTACACCTGCAGTCCCCATTCCTCAGCCTCATCTTCACCAAGCACTTCCACAGACCTTGATGACGAGATCCACATAGCCCTGATCATCGTCCGAAGATACAGGTGTATAGGGCCGCACCACCAGCGATCCATTGATCTTCGCCGACAGGTAGATATGCTGGCCTGCAAAAATACACAAGTCCCAGTTTCCATCTTTGGTTTGAGGATGAGCATCTAAGAGAATAAAGGCGCAGATTTATTCATCAAACTGACGAACCAAAAGGCATGAAAGGGGCAAGCAGCTGGATCACAAGAGTTTGAGCTGGCCAGAGACTGCGTCCACCTCCTTCTCCGGGCCCAGGAGGACCAGGACGGCTGTCTCCCTGGACAGCGCCTCTTTCAGCCCCGGCTCCGCCTCTCGCAGCAGCTCCTTCACGCTCTTGGCTCTCGGCAGCTGCTCCTCCGTCTTCTCCGTCTCGTTCTTCGCCTCCGTCACCAGCTTGGTCCTCGTCTTCTTGTTGGCCTGTAGAGTCTTCTGTAGCCGGCGTCGCTCGGCCTCCAGTGCATCGGCGAGTAGCTGGGGGACGGCGGGGGCCGGGAGGAGGAGGCGGTGGAGGGCGGGGAAGTCGGCGGCGGCCTGGGCGGCCATAGCCTCCAGCTGCTGGGAGCTCTCCGCCTTCACCACCACCTTCCGCTGCCCGCTGGACAGCCATCTCCAACGCCGCTGGGCTGAGCAGTGTGGGGGAGGCAGTGCAGAAGCAGCAGCGGATATAGCGGAAAAGGGGGGATACCAGCAAAAATTTAGAAAAAAATTAAATTGGTTTTTGCATTAAAAACTGCTCGAACAGCTAGCATAAAGCTGGTTCAAAGTTCCCAAGCCAATTTAGCCAATAAATGGCTATCAAATTTATTTTTATTTTATCTTTGAAGCAAATGCTAATTTTCAAAAAATGCCTCCTCCCCCCGGTGACATCCTATATCCGCCCCAAAGGGGCAGTGTCCCAGTGGGAGACCTCATGAGGCGGAACTTGGCCGGCTCGCTGGCCACTGCCTCCTCCAGCAGGGCGTCGTAGGAGCGTCGGCTGGCCCCCGCCACCGCCAGCAGGAGACTCCTTCGAGACGCTAGCAGCGGCCGATTGGCCACCAGCACCATCTTCTGCGGCCCGCCTGTCAAGGCCGCCAAGGCTGCCGCCAGCCGCCCCGTGCCGCCCTTGGCTCTGGCCAGGGCACGCCGGGCTGGCAGGCCAGGAGGAGGGGCCAGGATTTGGAGGACTGAGGAGGGAGCCAAGCCCTAACCGACAGGGAGGCCGAGGATGTGCTGCGGCGAGGGGAGGCCGAAGCGGAAGCGACGGGTGTCGTGGCTCAGCTCCTCGCGCTCCACGAGGGGCAGGGCGTACCTGGAGTGGTGATTGTGGGGAGGAGTGAGAAGGAGGAAAAGAGGAGGATTGGACTTGGCCTGAGGGTCGAGCAGGGTCTTGGGGGGCTTGCGGGAGCGTTTGAGGAGCCAGTAGAGGGCCAGGCCGCCCAGGGCGACGGCCCCGGCTGTGGCCATGATGGGCAGCATCTGCAGGGGCTGTATTGATTAGAAGGGGAGATGGAGTGAAATGGAGTTTGATGTAGGTGCAATCTGACCAACTTAAATGTAAGCAATAAGCTTCTAAGTAATTGATAAATATTCTAAAACATGGATTATTTTTCCATGCAAACAGTTTATCACTATCTTACTGACATCCTAAGATAGTGATATACTGTTTGCATGGAAAAATAATCTTGATTAAGGTTATTTACCAATTACTTAGGAGCTTATAGTTTACGTTAAAGTTGGCCAGATTGTGTAGGTGGTAGTAAGGATAGGACTGAGGGAGATGATGACCAACCAGAGACTTGTTGTTGGAGGAGCCCTGACCTGCCATTGCCCCGCTCTGCGACCTTCAAAGGGTGCGCAGATTCCCGCTCCTTCTTGTTGCATTGCTGTTCTTCGATGATAGAAAATATGCAAATTCGATCAAATCTAAGATATAGGGGGAAGATGTTGCATTTTTACTGCATAAACTTCGCGCACTATCGATCCGAACCAGCCAAAAACGGCCAGAAATCACATTGAAGACTAGGCGAGGATGGACTTGCTGCGGATATTCTCAACCAGGAAAAGTGTCCTCTCTCTCATATCTTTTCTGGACATGGATGGTTGGTAGTTTTCGATGGGTCTGCAAACAAGTTTGTAGGCAGCAATTGGAAGAGACAGATGAAGTGCGACGTGATGTGATGCTCCTGGATACGCTCCTGTAAAGCTTTGGCCCAGTCACCGCCGTTGCTGAGGACGTCGAGGAGGATGGAGACGCAGATGGCAGGCGACAAAGCTTTGCTCCCTCGCTGCCAGCTGCACAAACTCCTATTTATTTTCCTATCCAAGAGAGGAAAGAAGGGAAAGAAATGAAGAAAACTAAGCCTAATTCATTATGGAAGAAAGAAATTGAGAAGAAGGATGAGATGATAGAAGTGAGGTTTTGTTGGCAGAAAAGAAAGATGAAAAAATGGAAAATAAGTGATAGGGAAAAGAAAAGAGATTAACCAGAGGTACTTGTCGATGGGCAGTCGTGCGGTGGCGTAGCCTTTCTCTGCGGCCTTGTTGAGAGTGAGGTAGGCCTGGCTCCTTTTTCGATGGTGGCCTTTGTCCGACAGACAGCCCACCACATAGGCCACATCCTCCTCCAACGGCCCGTCCAGCAGCCTGGGGGCATCCGGCGTCAGCACCACCGTCTTCTCCACCTCCGTCAACTCCTGCCAGTTCTGCTACCATTCTCTGCTGCTGCCTCAAAGGAGGGAAGGAACGGTGTAGTGCTGGGCCTCGAACTGGATGGCCAGGGTCTCCCGGATGGCGGAGTAGGCGTAGCGAGCGTCGGGAATGATGGGACAGGCGGCGGCGTAGTTCAGGCTCCACCAGGGCTGGAACTGCGGAGAAGAGCTGGCCTGCAGGAAGCACGGGTGCTCGTGCGTCCTGTTCGCCGCGTAGGCACTCTGAAGACAGCCTGGGGTTGAGGACTGGCTACAGTCGGAGCTACAGACAAGAACTGGGGTTAAAAGGCGGCCTAGTTTTAAAGTTGGAGGAAGCGCTGCCGCGATGGAATCGAACGAACATAAAATTATGCGAAA
>JASANA010010392.1:0-12821 GCA_030248095.1 Ptycholaimellus sp. GST1_10
TTTTCTTTTCTTTTATCCATCACAGAGTGAGGAACAAACAGCTGCACGATCAAGGTGCACTGAATTGAAAGTTGGGGGGATGACAGATGAGGCGGGTTTGAAATCATGATGTGTTTGGATCGCCATTGAGCAGCGCCTCAACAGCAGACAGGAAGGCCTTCCGCCCACCCCTCGCTTCCTCCGCCGACAGCTTTCTCCACCACATGGCAGCCCTCTCAGGCCAGCACGCGTTCCCTGCCCCTCGTCCCGCCCTTCCGGTGGCGAAGTGGTGCGAACCTCGGAGATTAGAGTTTAGCAGGGGAAAGAGGATGGGATGCCCGTGCCAGTTAGTCTGCTCAGCTTGGGATGGGGCTGTGTCAGGTGCAGTATGGGTTAGGCAAATAAGGTAGCATTTTCTTATGAGGGCGAGGTCGGCTATTATGCGGCGGCGTTTGAGACTATCGATGCCTAGGAAGGCCAGTCTGCCTGAGTAGCCAGAAGATGGGAGCCTTAGCCGACAGCGCCTGAAAATGTATCTGGTGAAGGTTTTTTGGACTTTCTCAATCCTTTTGCATTCATAGGCTGTTATTGGGGCCCAGAGTGGGGATGCATATTCTAAGTGAGGCCTAGCATAGACTGTGAATGCTCTGCACAAGAGTCTGGGTGAGGAGGTATGGAGGCATTTTTTTAGTAGGTGGACGACAAAGTTGGCTTTATTAATAATAGCAGTAATGTGGCTGGTGTGGCTGAGGCTGGGTGTGAGCAGGACCCCCAGGTCTCGGACTCCGCCAGTAGGTGCTGGAGGGATGTGGGCTCCGCTCACCCGGTACTCAGGGCACTCCCCTCTGCCAATTCGGTAGCGAGTGCATTTGGAGGGGGCTAGTTTTAGCTGCCAGTCGTTGGCCCAGTTGGAAAGGATGGCAAGGGCTTGGTTTAGGGCCTGTGGGGAGCTGGAGGCGAGTCTTATATCATCAGCATATGCCCATACACCAAGCCCCGCTATGCTTTCCAGCTGCCTGGTTAGGGGGAGCATGTATAAGTTGAAGAGGATGGGTGAGGAGGAGCTGCCTTGTACTATGCTGGAGGTTACAGGTGCTGGAAGAGAGGTTGATTGCTCAACTTTGACCTGCATGCATCTGGCGCTGATAAATTCGCGAATCCAGTGGCAATTAGTTGGGCCTAGGGAGCAGCTAGAGGCAATGTGAATCAGTTTCTCGTGGATGACCGAATCGAAAGCCCGCGCCACGTCGACATTGATGACGTCGAGGCTGCCTGCAGGCCCAGCTTGGCGGAGCTCTGATAAGGCGAAAGCCTGGAAGGACAACAGGGATGAGGTTGTTGATCTTTGTGGACGGAAGCCGTGCATGGATTGGGGGAAAAGGCCAGATGATTCACAATATTTGTTCAGTTGCCTAGCAAGGATCCTATCGAAAATTTTGAGAAGAGATGGGATGAGGCTGATGGGTCTGTAGGAGCTAGGTAGAGCAGCGCTGCCCTTTTTCTTAAAGACTGGGTGTATGAGTGATTCTTTCCATTGAATGGGTAGGCGTTTGCATACCTGACAAAAATCGAATAGGAGTCGGATAGGGTAGGCCATGCTGAAACGGGCGGCCTTGAGGAAGGCAGAAGGGAAGCCATCTGGGCCTAAAGACCGTTTTGGCTTAAGGCCTTTGAGTGCAGTATGGATGTCAAAAAGTTCAAGGCGGAGATTGGGCATGAGGCCTGGTGGGCTAGGAGGGGTGGGATGGGGTGGCGGAATTGGTGGGAGCTTGCCGTCGTCTAGCTGGAGGGCACTGACAAAATGTGACAGGAGGAGGGCTGATTTTTCTTTGCTTGTGTGAGCAAAGGTGGGGCTTGAGGAGGAGGAGGTGGTTGGAGGTGGGTTTGGTGAGGCCAAAGGCTGGGTGGAGGAGATAATGAGGGAGGGAATGTTATTTTGTTTTTTGCCCGTGCGTTTGGAGATTAACCTGTAGAGAAGGGGGCCGCTGGAGAGGTGTGAGCCAATGGGACTGGAGCCAGGGGAGCCTGGGGTTGACAAAAAGCTTGATGTTGCGTCCATTTTGCACTTTTCACAGAAGCACGCGTGGCAAGGCTGGATGTGTAAATGATTGCATTGTTGAGGATGGGACTAAGTGGACTGGCGGCCAGCTTGGCGTCGTTTCAGCGGAAGCTGCTCTAAAGCTCATCTCTACTGTCTATCCATACCCTTTATACACATGGGGTTGCGTTTGGATATCGGTAATTGGCAGCATCTGCCAGTCCTCTCTAGCTCTACTCTCGTTTTACAGGCCGACCTGACGCGTTCGTCGCCAGTTCGAATCGACAACACCCCGGAGGCTGGTAGGCGATCCATCTGCGCTTTATAGTATTTAAAACATAACTGACTGAAGTATAGGGCTGGCACGATGATATTTAGGCAACCTTTACCAATTACTCTGGCCTAGTGTTCGGCTTTAGGCTTTTACCGTGGGGGGGAGGCGGTTTTCGCGATTTTGTCAACAAGTTATATCTCAACAAAAACACAATATTTTCCAATGAAAATTTCTCAAAAGTAGCTCCTATAGGTCAGTCATTTTGTGTTAAATTTATTTGCCAAACGGATAAAACCTATTGGTGTTATTGCAATTTTTCTAAGATGAGTATATGTATAATGAATCATATGAGCAGGGCTATCATTTGAGGCAAAAATTCATGCAAGATCACTATAATTTTAGTATGTGATGATTTATTAATCAAAAAGCAGCAAGTAAATAGCCAAAAACCATTGTTTTAACTATTTTTTTCCAGGAAAATGCATTAACATTGATTTAAACTGAATAATTAACGCATTTCTAGACAAAACAAACCAATCTGCGAAATTGTGCCCAAACCATTTACTCATGTTATACAAATGGAAATAAATCCGCAAGTTTCAAACCAATTGACACCATATGTTCACACAATGTACCTAGTAATTAGATGCACCTTCTGACAAAATTTCATCAAAAAATATTTGGTGGTTGTGAAGATATAGCTAGTTGAAAAAATCGCGAAAACCGCCTCCCCCCCACGGTAGATGTTTTGAATGTGTCAGAAGATATTGCCAGGTTTGTTGTTTACTAAAATTTCTGGTTCAGTTCATTGACGGTGATGAGAGGAAAGTTGGCTATTCTGCAGGCTCTTGCATGCAGTTCTTCTGGTACAGATGGTGGTATCCCGGCTATCGGCGCTTCTTCGGATGCACCCAAAAACCTGGCTGTTATCCCTGGTGCATGATCGAATTTCAGTAGCTTTTGAAAGAACACTTAGATGAGGCTATTGGGTGTGAAAATGATTTTTTTGCCTTCGCAACCGAGCATAAAGTAACTAAACAGGAGCCTTTTTAAAGTTTATACTATTGACCGCATCGATTTTAGGCCAAAATATGGTAAAAGTGTCAATGAGAAACGAATAAATAACCTTATGCATAATTTATTACGAAACATATTAGATTACTACCCTGTCATGGCTATCATCTCGCAGAATTAAACTATTTTTTTCGAATTAAGTTGGGTTTTTATCCAGAAACTTTGGAAAATACTAACCAGCAATAAAATTTTGCCCTTGAAAATCAAATTTTCTTTTTTGTAAATTTATGAAATGTCACTGAAAAATTGATTTCTGAACTTTTCGGCTAACTTACATTGATAATTTTGATTTGTTTGTTATTTTTTCAATTTTACAAAAGAACAAAGCTTAATGTAATATTTTTAGCATTGCAAATGGACAATTGTTCTATATGCTCAGTTGAGAATTCAAAAAAATCACGTTTCCACCTAACTAGGGCGTAGTAAAGCCTTACATGAGAATTGTGTCTTGATGAAATATTCGTTCGTGGTCATGGATTTGGTGAAGCTTTCGTTTAAGACTAAGACATAATGTGGAAGACAAATTGATGCATGCTGATTATACCGCAGAGATTGACAGAGCGCATGGGATAATCAAAGTTCATCAAAGTGATCAAACACCGTGATATCAGCAGCCTTGAGGCAGTTCAGAAAAAACTTCTCCTGCTATATCTTCATGCGCTGCAATCGTAGCCAGACGGGATTAGGATATGAGGGCCGGAGAAAAGTTTTAGGCTAGGATACTCTAGAATTTCGCCGCATCTTAGCAGACATTCTTCTGCTACAAAAATGCTACAAGAGGGTCCGCCAAGCTGCTGATTCTGGCCTCCTTAGACCGCCCCCAGTCAATCTTCCTCCAGCAGCCACTCTCCCTCTACAGCAGGACCCAGCCAAGCTACAGCTTTCCCTCCACCCCCGGCGCCAACTCCCTCTCCTCCACTTCTGCCACTAGCCAAATAGACCTTCACAGCTGCCCCGTTCACATTCCAAGCCGCTTTGCTTCCCTCAGGGGCCGTCATCACCTCGATCCACCTCAACGGGGTGGAGGAGAACCCTGCCAGCTCATGGCCCCACCGGCTACGCATGATTTGGAATAGATTGACAGAGTTGGATGGAGCTACTGATGGGAAGGGGTGCGCTTGAGGCTTCGCTACGGCAGCTGCTGCTGGGAGCAACTGGAGTTCAAACTGTCTGATCATTCTCCTACCAACTTGCCTTACATTCCATCTCAACCCTCAGGCCATTTGATTTGCCGCAAATGTCTTTCGCCTGTTTGTTTTCTGACGTTAGGTGGTGCCACTTTCCAGCAATAAAGCTGAGATCCTCCAAAAACAAGGTTCAGAGCAACAGAAGTCGAACTGAATAAAATTGAATAGGAACTCTAAATGACACGGCTTTCTCTGCTGTCGCCCAAATATGCGAAGCACTTATGTTGCTTAGCCATTATTAGTTTCATCCTTTTGATTTCATAAAATATTGATTGAACTGAAATGTGCAATGCTTTGCTCATTAGGTTTGTTGTGATTAGAGTGGACTAGTGACTCTACACTCAAGAGATTTGCCCGGTTGAATTTTGTGGATTATTAGATGGAATATTATATTGCAATAAATAAAATTACAGAAATATTATTCAAATTTAAAAATTATTCCCTCATGCCAGCCCAATGAGAAGTGATAAGAGGTGATAACTCATTTATGCTCATTCACTCATTCGTTCTTCATAAATGAAAATAGTTAATAGGTGTACATTCTAAAAGACAGCTTTGGATTGGAAATTCACAGTTTTAGCAATCAGCCGTCAGTGTCCAAGTAAATGACGGTTTGAAATTAGGCTGGTCTTGCGATTAGTTTTACCATTTAGATCGCAATAAGTCTGGTGTATTCTCAGACTAATGCTTTGAAGGCATTCATGTGCTGAGTCTATTTGCTAACTCTATTCAGAGAAAATGTAGTGCGGCACAACAAATGCAGGGGTGTGAGAGGGGAAAGGATAAATCACGGTATGCGCCAGCGACAGAGAACCCCGGCGTCTGGCTTGTTGAGATGTTGGGCGTAGAGCTTCTTGCGCTCTGCTTTGTCAGCAAGGAAGGCGCCGGACTTGTGATCCTTCCTTTCCGGATACACCTGGTATTCGTTGGGCTGGCCCGATGCCCTGAAAACATTGCCATACACTCACTCTGGAAATCTCTGGAATAAGCAAAAAGGAAGCAAAAAAAGTACCAATGCTGCATTTTGTCTTCCATGTCTTCCATTCCCATCCAGTTAATCGGCAGGGTAGTCCAAAACCAACGAATATTGTTCTGGTTGCGCTGGATAGCGCCCGTGTAGATTACTTTATATTTTCGGTCATCCATGAATTTCTCCAATTAAAACTGTTTTACTTCTTAATGCTCTTAACTCTAGGCTGCATAATTTTGTGGAACCAACCACGACGATGTCGAAGACCTTTTCATACTCCGTCACATTGGGAGGAAACATGGCCACTTGACCGCCCCTGAAAATGAGGCCATTATTATTACGTATTTAGAGCTATCGCTGCTACAATTACCAATTTTCAGCTATCTTTAACCTTAAAGCAGTCATCTGGCTTTCATCTGACACTGCAGCAAAGAAAGGTCCCTACCGACTACGACAGATATCGTGGAGGTCCCAGTAGACGTGGATGGTGGAAGCGCAGCATCGCCCGTAGTCTTCCAGGTCCGCAGTGTGGCAGTAGCCGTTGGCCACCGCGTGATAGGGGGAGTTGAGACACCACTGGAGGCCCTGTTCATCTGACACTGCAGCAAAGAAAGGTCCCTACCAACTACGACAGATATCGTGGAGGTCCCAGTAGACGTGGATGGTGGAAGTGCAGCATCGCCCGTAGTCTTCCAGGTCCGCAGTGTGGCAGTAGCCGTTGGCCACCGCGTGATAGGGGGAGTTGAGACACCACTGGAGGCCCTGTTCATCTGACACTGCTATTTGTAGCTTCTTATGTGGCCATATATACATTATATTAAGTGTTGATTATATGCTTTGTCTTGCAATTAGGGACAGAGGAGCCAGGAAGTAGTCATTATCAGATTTTGCCAATAACATACAACTGGAGGCATTCACAGACCTAGCCTCGCCCTCATACTGACTTCCCTGGCCTGCTAGGGGTCCAGGAGCTCTTTTGCGCTTGCCTCATGCATTTGTTTAGCATATCTGAGCACTCCTACAGAAGCTGCGTACATGCCCTTTTCCACAAAAAGCTCCAGATATGCTTAAAATTGCATCAAAAAGGCACCAAATGCACATTTTTGTCCAAAACTAGCATGAAAAACCAAAATAATGGTTGTGTACACAAAGATGCCAATGAAGGGAAAAAATGTCCTAGGAGCTAAATGTCCTGTTGATCGCTCGTTCATAAACAGGTTGCTGTCGCATTCCTAAGCTGCCCTATGCTGTAGCAAAATTGCTAAATCCAATAAAAATCATGCTGTAGTAAAACAAATAATGCTGTTGCATAAAACATTATCAACAGCGGAATCATAAATCGCTAACTAGCAAAATCATAAAAACCAAATGATGTCCTTAGAATATACAAAAACGGGAAATATGAAAAAGGGGAGGTAATTGGGCAGAGGAAGGGGAAAGATGTAGAAGGAGTGGCGTCGTGCCACCCAGCCCTCGTCGTCTCGAACGCCCTACTTCTTCTTCTTCTCGCCGCTTGTGCCCTATCATTCATTCTCTCCTTCATCTTTGTCCAGAGTTTTCTGAGCCTTTCATACTCCATGCTCACACTTGCCCTTCTTTCAAACGATGGAAGCCCATGCCGAGTATGAAAGCGAAGAGCCTCAAGGGAGAGGATTGGATTGTTCTGTACTGCGCTCAAGGCGAAGACGTTCGGCCTGTTGGCGGGCATCTGCCATAACTTCATCCCAGCGATTGACAGGGTCCTTATAGAGGATGTGGCGGTAGAAAAGGTAGTATTCTGCGTTGTGGCAAGCAGCAACAGCCTTAAGGCGTTGGGAACGGCGAGCCGCAGTAGTCTTGTCAGGATCAGGCGCTAAAGGATCTCCCATGGATGTCCACCATTCAATGGAATAGCCCTGAGGATTCCAGGGAAGTGGAACGATTTCATGGGTGACCTTGACATTGGTGATATGGGTCTCAAAGTCTGGTTCATCCGGAAAGAGAATGTGGCGGAGAAGAACGTGATTTCTTTGTAAGAGCATGGCAATGACGCGGAAAGGCCCCCACCAGTGGAAAGGATCACGTTTGTGGATGTGACTGCCCTCACGTTTCACACACACTAAAGCCCCTGCCATTAAGTCCTTAAGGAGAAACATGCGGGATGACCATTTATTGCGAATGTCTGCAAATGCCCTTGCAGCTGTTTCACGCATCCAGCGCTCAGCCCTGTTGAGACGCTCTACCATCATGCACTGGCTGTCCTTGGACTCAGAAAGCTGCAAGCTCCGTTCAAGGATGCATTGCGAAGGCATGAGCATGTCTGT
Source organism: Ptycholaimellus sp. GST1_10 (assembly GCA_030248095.1). NCBI lineage: Eukaryota > Metazoa > Nematoda > Chromadorea > Chromadorida > Chromadoridae > Ptycholaimellus > Ptycholaimellus sp. GST1_10. The sequence continues at coordinate 7,826 of JASANA010010392.1, forward strand.
CTTAAAAAGGCAGAAGTAAGGAGAAACACCTATGCTTCTGTGTCCTGCAGCCCTATAAGGCATCAAAGCCAAATTGACGAATCGGTCGGGCTCAATCCATGAGGACTGTAAAAGATCCTGGAGCTGATTTGCCATTTGAGTCGCTAGCCATTTGTTGCGCTCTAACGTAATGAGCTTTTTAGCGACTGCTTCGCAGCATCCATTAGCCTTTTGATTGCGAGGACTGCATGTATGGACGGTGGCGCCCATCATGGCCATAATCTGGCTAAAGGTGTGAGAAGTGAAAGCACTGCCAGCATCAGCTCCAATGGTATCAGGAACACCAAAAAGAGCAATGACAAAGTCTATCAGTACCTCTGCTATGTGATCGGAGGTCATGTTGCGCAAAGGAAGACAGATAGGAAAGCATGAGCGTACGCAAACCACCAATAATTTGGCCACATGGCCACTGGAAGTCTGTTCAAAAGGCCCTATAATGTCACATTGAATGTGACAGAAGACATCTTTAGGCCATGGGAGGGGTTGAAGAAGGGGAGTGACTTTGTGGGATAAGTTCCTTGTGCCAGCACAAATAGCGCACATACGAACGCAATTGACCACGTCACGTCCTAAACCAGGCCACCAAGTATATAGGGTGATTTGAGAAAGCATTTTCTCAGCCGATTGATGCATGCCTGTCCATGGAGAATCATGGGATTTGTGGAGAATGCGGATCTGAAGACTGGAAGGGCAGACAGGAACCATGCAAAGATGGAGGATTTTAAGAACGACGCCATCGTCGCCTAGGCAATAACCGAGACGCATTTGTTCAGTCCTAGCGTGGCCGCCCTGAAGGAGGGCATGTGCAATGGCAGCAATAGAAGAGTCTAAGCACTGAAGCTCAGCTGTCAATGAAGCAAGGGGCCCGTCCGTCTGTGTGGCAGTGCCTGAGGTGGAGGAAGAGGTCTCTGCAGGGGAAGAAGCCGCGGTTGAAGTAGAAGGAAGTGAACGTTGCCCTGAACAAAATGCAACATAGCAGTCGGAAATGGAATGCCGGACAGGAATGGAAGTGGTAATGTCCTTGTTGAGGCCAAGAGGTTGCAAAGGATGTGAACCCTGTTGCTTGAGGCAATCACGCAATTTCGCATCCTTGTCCTCAAGCAATTGCCTGGTCCGCTTTCCAGGAGTAGGAGTACTCCATAAGCGTGAAAGGTAATCGGGTAAGCGATGAGGTGGTGAAGTGCCCTGAACGTACTGTATAATCATGCTGTAAGCACTGAGTTTAGAGCGCCAGCGAGCAATGCGAGCACTGTTGCTCTTGCAAGTAAAAAGTTGCTCGTGACTTTTATGATCAGTGTACACAATAGTAGGACCGCCCTTAGGATAGTGAAGCCATTTATGCCCTTGAAGGAAAGCAAACATGATAGCAAAACATTCCTTGTCAAAAATAGGCATGCGGAGCTCGGAATCGGTAAATTTGTGCGCCCCGAAAGCCAAGGGGCGCTCTATACCGTTGGGTTGTGTTTGTGTAATCATATAGCCAGTGGCCTCAAAACTGGCATCACAGTGGATGCGAAAAGGAACATCGTCCCTAGGAAATGCCAACTGGGCGGCTTCCGCCAAAAGACAGCGTACGGAATCAAAAGCCTCTTGATGAACTGAAGTCCATTGCCAAGGAACCTTGGTCTTCAGTAGGTTGTAAAGTGGACTGGAAACGTGGTAATACTTAGGCAAATGCGTCATCCAGTATTGGACGGAAGAGACAAAAGTTTTGAGCTGTTTAGCGTCCTTAGGAGGAGTGGCAGCTGCCAGAATAGCAGTACATTCGGGATTGGGAATGATGCCTTTAAGCCCTGAGACCTGGAAGCCAAGCCAGGAAACCTGTGATTGTGAAATCTGCGCCTTAGCGGCCAAAATCTTCATGCCTGCTTCAGAAAGTCGTTTTAGGGTCAATTCTAGCTGACTGAGGTGGAGGAGAAAAGGGTCCACGTCAGCAGGAGCCCTAGTGTAAATAGCCATGTCATCGGCGTAGGACAAGAAAAATTTATGCCGATATTCTGACATAATTGTATCGATAGCGTATTGCCAAAAATGGCTAGCATATCGAAGGCCTTGAGGAACGCGGGTAAAGACGTAGGACTGGCCTAGAGCTTGAAAGCCAAATAAGTCCTGGCTTTGTTCCTCCAACTTCAGCGTAAAGAAGGCATTGCAGGCGTCAAGAATTGTGATGAATTGTGAGCCTGAAAGCATCTCCAGAGCATCCTTAATTTTCATGGCGTTCCAATTTTGATATTCGGAAGCCACCAAGCTGCGATTGACAGGAATGAGGTTTAGGCAAAAACGCCAATTGTCAGGATTGGATAAATCAGCCCCAGCCGAAGTATGTTTAGGGACTAAAACGTCTTTGCTATTATAGCTGGAAAGCTTCTGTTTCACAACGCCCTGTGCCTCCAATTCCGCTATTTTCTGTAGCAAAATCTGTGTCTCCAATTCAGAGAAAGACTGAGTTTTGCATGGAATGGATTTCAAGTGCGAATGTAGTTTGAAACGAAACCAGTCGCAATCGCCAACATCCTTTTTGTCAGTAGTAAAAACAGCCTTATATTTGCAGAGCAAAGCCTGCATCTGAGCCCTTTGATATTTTGTCAAATGTTTCAAGTCAACTTTGTGCATATGACATGAGCAACAAGGTGAAGCAGTATCCTCTGCAGTTTCGGCAGAGCCCACATGGACTTGAGGGGGTAAAAGAAGATACTTGTCCAGCGGAAGAAATGGGCTGCCCTCTAAAAATCCGCCTCAGCTACCGCAGTGTTAGCGGGAATGAGCTGAGGATGAGGAGTAGTATTGACAAAAAGTGTCAAATATTGCCCTATGTCATTAGCCACCAAAATGGCGTCTGGAATGAAAATCTTGTTTTCAACATTGTCATCAAATGACGCTGATGAAGCGGAAGGATCGGCGATAAGTAAGGAATGAACGACAGAGCGTTCGCAGGAATCGACAGGCTCAGAAAGAGGAGTGATGCGAATGGCCTGGTTGTGAGCTGTGGGGCATAAAGTGTTGGCCAAAAGTTGGGAAAAAGGAGGGATGGAGATGTTGGCGGTGGCGTAGACGATGTGGCGCTCCACCCCGTCAAGCATGAAGGTCTCCATCGTCTGCATGTCCTCCATGGCATCAGCCAAGTCCACCACTATTCTATCCTCCAAAGAATCGGAAGCCGATTCAAAAGCCATCAAGACCTCCTCAGACGGCCACTCAATTGCAGGCATCTCAATCCTAGTCTCCGACGCCGCTCCTGGGAGAGGAGAGGAGGGAGGAGAAGGTGGCTGAGCAGCAGAAAGAAGAGGGTCGGAAGGAGAGGAATCAGAAAGGACAGAAAGGAAGTCCTCCTCATCGATGAAGTGCCATGAACTATTGGAAGCGGAATAATGGTGGGATTGGCCGTTACCGAGAGTCCAGAAGCTTTGAGTAGGTGGAGAGGAGGAAGAAGAGCAGAGCATGCCAATTTTGGCACCGCTTTGATTATGCTGAGCGAAATAATCAGCCTCATCGATAAAGCGCCATTGGGAGTGATCTTGAGGAACTGGGAGGGAAGGCGGCCTAAAAGCAGTGGAAGAAGCTGCGTCAAAGGCCCAACGGCGTGGCAGTGCCTGGGATGAAGTGGGAGGGATGGAAGGAGGATGTGAAGCCGAGGGACGTGGTGGAGTGGGATTCGGATGAAACTGAGGCTGGCCTGGTGGTGTCCTAGGAACTGTGGAAGTAGGAGAAGTGGCTGTCTCAGGAAAATGGACCGTGGGAGAGCGTAGAATGGACCAAGGTCCGTGAGTGGGAGTAGGTGGAAAAGGTGATAGAGGCTGTTGAGGGGAAGGGTAGGGGCCATATGGGGAGGATGGCGGCTGATGAGCCGGTGAAGAGGATGGAGTAGAAGCAGCGGAAGGGGTTTGAGGAGGTGAAGCAGAAGGAATCTGCGGCAATGAAGGTTGGTGTGATGGAGAATCGCCAAAGCGTGGAGGACCACGTTGGGCATCGAGATGAACCGTTACTTCACCAAATGTAATAGTGCCCTGTTTGCCATCAATGATCAACTCAGGAGGCTCTCTGCCCAGAGAGAAAACGTCCATCAGAAAATAGTCCATACCGACAATGCCTTTCAAGGCATCTTTGTCAGGACCTGGAAGAACCTTAATGGGTAGTGTCTTCACATACCCGCCTATGTGAACCTCAATCAAAGCTTCAGTGGTGGTATAGGTGGCGCCGCCTAACCCTACAATGGAAATGCCCTGTCGCAGCACACGGGGACGAGGCTGCATTGTGTTGAGAAAAGAGTGGTTGAGGAGAGTGGCCTGACTGCCTGAGTCTACCAGCATGCTAACCTGGCTGCAATTGCGAGGGATACGGAATACATCCTGTTCGCGGGGGCAAAAGACAGCAGCCGGAATGTAAAAACGGTTCTCAGACTCCTCATTTTCCTTGTCTGAAGGATAGGACGTAGGCACAATTGTGGGGGAACCGACCTCACGCCAGCCAGAAGAGCCTTCCCTCCAGCTAGCCACAGCTGGACGCCTGTTTTGCAAATAGCAAACCAAGTCCAAAGGTAGTTTGTCCAAAGTCTCCTGCCAACGGCGGAGCTCAGGCGGAAGCTCAAGTTGAGGCTCAGGAAGGAGAGTGGGTTCTGGGAGGAAAATGCTATCTCTGGACCAGTCTTGAGGCAGTGGAGGCCAATCGGGGCCGTAAATAGCTAGCAATGAGCTATCACGATTGGAGCGGGAGAAGGGGCCGGGGCCTAAGGTAGTCTCTCCGGGGTAAGCAAGCATACGCCGGCCATAGCCCAGATGCATGCCAGGAAGGATTTGAGGTGGAGTGGAAGGGAGAGAAGAGACAGGTGGAAGAGCCGGCAAGGGAGAGGAAGCAGTATCCTCAGGCTCTGTGATGATGGGGGAAGATGGGAGAGGATCAGTCTGAGGTGAATTTGGAGGAGGGGATGAGTCGGAGTCGTTGCAACAAATGCAGCAACAGA
>JASANA010010400.1:0-13699 GCA_030248095.1 Ptycholaimellus sp. GST1_10
CACACCTGCTTTTTGTTTTTGCTGCCTTGTTTAAGTTATTTAAACTTCTTCATGCCATAAACCTTCTTTAACCTGCCATAAAATTACAGTATTACAATTGTGAACATTTTCTGGGCTCTCTTAGCTCTTTAGAGGTTCAAAATATTGTAAGTATAATTTCATGATAAGACTTTCAAATTAAATTTCATCCCCTTATAGCCCAAGCTGGTTTCATGATAATATGAATCAAATAAATTTCATCACCTTGATGCCCAGGGTAATTTGATTGCAAGCATTATAAAGAGGCCAGCTAAGAGAGAAAAAACACTGAAGCAGAGCTTCACAATTTCAGTAATTTCATCCACTTTGAACAGCCAAAGGCCAAAAACAGTCTAAAGCCCAATACAATGCTTTAAGATGAAGTTGATGATGAGCTGCTTGTACACCATGGCCTGGTAGAAGCCTATGAAGACAATGTAGGAACAAATAAACACAAGATTCATAAGCTACGCCCAAAATTACCTATATGGTGCTGTTATTGAGGCCAAAAACCCTTAAAACTGCCCCAAGACGAAGTTGATGATGAGCTGCTTGTACACCACGGCCTGGTAAAAGCCCATGAAGACAATGTGTACGCAAATGGGCACAAGATTCGTAATCTACGCCTCACTTTACCTACATGGTGCTGTTATTGAAGCCAAAAACCCCTTAAAATGCCCCAAGACGAAGTTGATGATGACCTGCTTGTACACCACGTCCTGGTAGGAGCCCATGAAGACAATGCATAAGCAAATGGACACAATATATGTAATCTACGCCCCAATTCAGCTATATGGTGCTGGTCTTGAGGCCAAAAACCCTTAAAACAGCCCCAAGACGAAGTTGATGATGAGCTGCTTGTACACCACGACCTGGTAAAAGCCCATGAAGACAATGTGTAAGCAAATGGGCACAAGATTCGTAATCTACGCCCCAGTTTACCTACTTTGTGCTGTTATTGAGGCCAAAAACCCCTTAAAATGCCCCAAGATGAAGTTGATGATGACCTGCTTGTACACCACGTCCTGGTAGGAGCCCATGAAGACAATGTGTAAGCAAATGGGCACAAGATTTGTAATCTATGCCCCAATTCACCTTAATGGTGCTGTTATTGAGGCCAAAAACCCTTAAAACAGCCCCAAGACGAAGTTGATTTTGAAATGTTGGCAAATTAAATATGCAATTCAAAACAGAATTGTTTTGCCTGGAATTTAAAAAAATGTCCGCCAAAAAAAGTTGAAAACTGATGGAGCTATTGACCTTCAAAGTTGGAAAATGATCAAAATGAGCATATTTTCGATATTTTCATCATTTTCAAGAATTCAGGCACAGGTGCGGGTATATGCCAAAGAATGCCCAATCCAAGATCTATCCAAAATAGTATCATATGCCAGGATATGTGGAGAATCCAGTCTGCCCGAGGTACCCCCCCCCCAAAGTGGTGTCCTGCCCTCCGCGTCAGGCGGCCTTCGGCCGCACAAAAATAGCTTGGAATTTAATTTTTAACAATCTCAATGTATTTCAAATGCACCATAAAAACAATACATTCGTCATTAATTTGAGTTTTAAATGTTCAAAGAAAACTTTCAATCACTAATATTCACCCTTTAACTTTACTTAGTTGTGTTTAATAATATTTTTTACAATAAATACCCACGTTAAATTAACGCATTTCTTCCAAACATAGTCCAAACTATTCGTCGATTGTATTCATCAGCCTTATTTGCATATCGGCTCTTTTGGCAAAAAGTATGGACAAGAGCTTTCTTCATCCCTGTCTTTCTCTCTTCCTATCGTTTGACTCCGCCGTTGGGTGGCTTATTAATTCACCCAGTTTTTCCTTAGATGGTAAAACTGGTGACCCGAAAAAAAGATTACTTGGATCCTTTGCATTTGGGAGGGTAGGAGAGGGATAGAGATAGTAGATGGAGAGGGAATTTGGGAAGGCGGGCAAAAGCCGGCTTGCGTTCCAAAACTAGCATCGGGATGCACGCAAAAACCGGCCATCCTCAGCCACTCCCACTCCCAATCCAATTTGTCACATTAGGCGAAGACAAGGGATGAGACTGGGATTAAGTGGACGCCCATCAGAGTTTGCGCCTGAAGGTGGTGGGCGCTGGGATTGTTGAGGATGGGCTGATGTGAGACTGGAGGGGGGGAGGGGATCGGGGGGTGGTTGGTTTGTTTGGGGATGCGTTGAGGCCTGCGGTGAGGGCGGGAAGGAAGGGACGCCCTGACCTTGTGGCGCTGGCAAATCCACTCTCACTGCCATTCTTCATGAACACCGCCTCTCCCACCACTCCACTACCCCCTCCTCCTCTGTCTCCACCCACCCCTCCCCCTCCTCCTCTTCATGTGAATGACTTTTCACCCCCTCTTCTCAGCCTGCCACTCCTCCCCCAGCTACTCTCCAATGCCTCCTTCCCTTCTCTTTTGTCTCTCTCTCTACGCCGCCATATTTCTTCCCCCCTTTAAGGCCAGGAAGGTGTTGAAGAAAGGCTTTGGTAGCAGGGATGATGAAGGCGTCTGAAGCGTGTGTGGCGCGTGAATGTCGGCACGGATGAGAAGTTGCGGTGGGGGTGTTGCGGATGATCTGAGAGCTGCTGTTCCCGGTGGCAACCTGTTTAGGGGTGTCATAGGAGAAGGGCCTGGTGTTGTTAAGGGGGGCCAGCAGTCTTTCTCCTCGGCAGCAAGGTGGGAGGGGGAAAGGGGTTGTAAAAGGGGTCGGAGAGTGAGAGCGCCAATCAAAGCACAGCCAGAGCACTGCTGGGCGCAAACTCACAGCCCTTTTTGCCCCAGCCTTGTCTGGCCTGGGTTTCGACGAATCTGGCAGATCCCACCACCTCAACCTCCGCTTATCCCTCAAGCATTCAGTCTTCATCTCCCTTATATCAGACATAGCCTATGCGAACCTTCTTTGTGCCTTCCTCTCGGTCTAATGAAAACTGCGTGCGGATTGGTGTAGGAGCGGTGGCGTGGTCTCGTCAAGGTCACCCGGATGTTGCGCTGTCAAACAGATCCGGGCACACTCCCCCAATGCTTACGTCACTTCTCTCTGTGAACCTCAGAGTTCAGTCTAAGTCGCCCGATCTTCTGGCCATTATGACATTGATGGCATTTTAATTTTACTGCCTCTGCCAAGGGTGGAGTATCCTGGTAAAATTTTATGGGGTAGCAACTTGGATAGGTTTTCAGACAGTTTTCAGGTGAAGTCTATCTAGTATTTTTCTCCAGAAGTATAAAGAATTTGTTTTTTTCAGGATGGGTTAAGCAAAGGCATTTTAGAGGGCAGTAAACTTAATAAGACTACGAGATCTGCACATTTTAGGAAATATTGCGCCAAGATGCCAGTAAGATTTAGGAACAAGGACAAATTTGTCTAAATAATGTTGCTCAAAATTCAGCAATTAAATGAGATTCCAATTTTTTCGTAAAGGGACTGACAAGAGTCGAATTTCCATAAATTGCGTGAAGGACGTTTAATAAAATTAATTAATTGCGAGCAGTTTGATCAAAATTAGACCAAATTAGGGCGATGAACCAGTTGTCATATTTCTTTCTTTCTTTACTCCAGTTGCAGGAGTACAATAATAGGCATACGCAGTTAAGTTATGCCTAACTCAAAGTGACAGGTAAGGTCAGCTAAGGGGCTTATGTTGACAGTTCAGACGATCTTGGGTAGTTCAGAAATACAGGCCTTTGAGTTGCACTTTTCATCATTGCTCCCAAAGTTTTAAAATTTTGGCACAAAAACTAGTAACCAACGAAAGGCCCACCAAAATTTTTTCCTAACTTTTTACTTTTTTTGCTATTTTTCTTCTACAGCCTATTTTTGCCACAACTTTCCCAAATGACCACTACAATGCCTCCATTTGGCCGTTTCGACCCGCCTAGTGGAGCATAAGCATGAGTCGTTAGCACCTATCGTGGGCGTCGTTCCAAACTGGCCTGTTCCTGATCCTGTCTGGTTTCCAGCGCGGTCACGGAAGGCTGGAACGCCCAGCAGTGTATGGGTGCCCCCTGTCTCGCCTTTGCATGGTCACTTAGCCAACGGGGCACAGACAGGGTCAGCCCAGACCGGTCACTGGGTACCCTCCGGATCCTGTTCCAACACAGCCCCTTCACACCTCAGCAGGGCCGCCTCCCATTAGGACCCCTTCCCCCTACCGGCCTTCTTAGCGCCATGTCTGTGCTCAATTGCCCTTTCTATCACTGCCTCTGCCTCCCTCCCACAGCCTCACTTCTCCTCCGATCTTCCTCCTCTTTGTTCCACCCAGTCCAGGTCAAGGGGCTTTATGTTGCAATGATGTTGAGCAGGAGGCAGTCAGCCGAGAGTACAGATCTGGCCAAGAAGCTGGTGATTGGCGGCGGTTGAGTGGCCTGCGGAGCTCTAATTCGCGCGCGTCCAGCTCAGCGTAAGTGCAGCCGTGTTCCTGTCCCGCATTCACCCTTCCACACAGCCCCTGTAACCCTCTTATTCCACACACACCGCCACCATCATTCATCAATCCCCTCTGCCCTCCGCGGCTCTGAATTTTTCATTCCTCTCCATATCCCGCCAACTTCGCCAAACGACGACGGCAAAAAACGCCTCCCATCCTCATGGTATCAATGTGGAGGGGGTTCTCAGAGGGGCTTGGCCTGGCCAAGAGACGGAAAGATGAGACGGGAGCTTAGTGTTGCAGAGCGGGGGGCGGCGAACGATGCTGAGCGGCTGGCTCACCCGGCTCCTGCACGTCCACGCGCTGGTGGTGTGTCGGAATCCGCTGCTCTTCCTCACCCTACCCACCCTCCTCACCCTCGCCCTGAGCACCGGCTTCTTCTGGCTGCCCGACAACCGACGCATCGACGCCGAGTTCCTCTATACCCCAGACAATGCCAGGTGCTTTTTTGTTGCTTGCTTCTCTCTTGATGATGAGTGAAGGTTCTTTTTTTCTCTTCATTTCCACACTAGCAATCGATGTCCACAGCTTCAATTGCTTGTGTGAAAATGAAGGGAAAAGGAGTAATCTGGGGTGTAGACTCCAGCCAGACCATGCCAGATGCATTTTTCTTTCTTTATTCTCTCTTGATGATGAGTGAAGGTTCTTTTTTTCTCTTCATTTCCACACTAGCAATCGATGCCATACAGCTTCAATTGCTTGTGTGAAAATGAAGGGAAAAGGAGTACTCTGGGGTGTAGACTCCAGCCAGACCCATGCCAGATGCATTTTTCTTTCTTTATTCTCTCTTGATGATGAGTGAAGGTTCTTTTTTTCTCTTCATTTCCACACTAGCAATCGATGCCATACAGCTTCAATTGCTTGTGCTGAAATGAAGGGAAAAAGAGTGCTCTGAGATGTAGGTCGTATCGAGAACGCTCCCAGCTGGCCCAGTTGTGGCCACCGGAGCGGCTCTCCTTTGATCCTTCAGGGACTGCATCTCGCATTGGCTCCGATCAGTGGATCACTTTCATCTTCTACTCCTTGGATCGCCAAAATGGCACCTTCGACAACCTACTCAAGGTTCAGTTCCCAGTCATTAGCAGGAAATATTTGACTCAAAAGCAAGTGCAGAAAGACTATCTGAATGCCATTTCGGCCTTCGACACTTTCCTGGCGCACAACCTGACCGTGAAGGACGCCTGGGGCAGGGCCTTCACCTATCAGGCTCGGCCCTTTGAACTTTGCCGACGCATTCTGGCGATATGGCTGTTTTTTGAAGGATCTCTGCATGGGCTACGGGCGCTGCTTTGAGGCGAAGAACGAGATTCTCCCCATGCTCACGCGAAGAGAGCAGTTTGCCCGCCACGGAATCAACCTCACGTTTGTTTGAGTTTTTGTTCATAAGTGGCAGCAAAATGGGAGGCTTTTGAGGTATCCGCGATGGAACGGAAATGGAAACCCGGTGCACGTAGGCGACACACTGGGCGGGGTTCGCATGGACGAACATGGCGTTGTCCAGTAAGCCGCCATTCATTTGCTCATAGAGATATAGGCCAATGCAAACTAGCCTAATTCCGAACCATAGGTGACTAAAATTTTGCCCATAGAGGTGCACCAAAACTATGCCCAAAAATTTGCCCAGAAAGAGCAGTGTTTTGCAAATAATGAACTTGTGGTACATACACCAGACCTATTAAAACATTACACCAATATTGCCAAATATGCCGAAATTGGCCCCCTTTGAGCAAACTAGGTTGTGAGGGCTACTAGCGTATAGGGTGCATATAGGGTGTTTAGGAGAGGGCAGGTGAAAAGGGAGATGCAATCAGGCACGTCTCGATGCTGCGTGTGCCGTACTACCTGGGCGATGAGACACGGCGAGTGGCTGCCCTCTCCAAGGCCTGGGTGGATGCTGCCGAACTCTTCGCCTTCCTTCACCTCCGCAACAACAGCCCCGGTACACTCCCTCCTTCCCACTACTCTACCACCACCACACCACTACTACACAACGCCTCTTTTCCACGCCTCTCTCCTCTTGCCTGCCTGGGGCCAGATGTCACTCTCAATTATCCCATCACCGCCCCCCCCCCTGCCCACAACCGCTATGCCACACCGGAAGGGGGCCCCAACTTTATGGCGACCAGATCTTGGGAGAGTCTCTTTCCTGGCCCCTTTCATGTGAAAAGGCGGTTTTGCCCCCCTTTGGGTCTTAGGGCAGAGGAGGCTTTGAGGGCGTCGCAAAAAATCTCCTAGTTGGCCCAGGCGTGCTTGAGGGACGGCTCTTGTGCAAACCTTTTCCCTCCGATGGATAGGAGCGCTGATAGGACAGAGCTCTGGCATAATCTGGTTATGGAAAATCTGATTGGGGCCGGGAGGGCAGTGCTGCTGAGGCTGCGTTTACCAGTCGCGTGGAGAGAGGAACCGGTTCACCGCCATTCAGGGGGATCTCCCCTCCGCGACCCCGCCACAAATCCCCCATGATAGGAGGGGCCCCACGGAGAACATCTTGGGCACTTTCTGGCTTTGCCCCCGCTTGTGGTTTCCCCCTCCCCCTCTCTGTCAGCCCAAAATACTTTCCTCCCCGCCCCCTGCCACTCCCCTTTCCTGTCCTTGGTTTCAACCGCCTCCCCTACCTGCTGGTTTCTTGCCAGTGTCACCTCAAGAGCAGAGCGCAGGGCCCTGACAAGGCGGCCTCAGCCTCTCCCCTATTACTCCAGCCCCTGAAACTTGTTTGGCGGCCCAGCTATCCACCCTGCCTACGTCACCCGCCATGCTGCCAGCCCTCAACCGGTGCCACCCAGGCCGCTCCCACCACCTCCTCCGCAGCTTCTTCGCCTCCTGGGCTAGGGCTGTCGTTCGCCTCACAGCCCTCTTCCTCCTCCTCCCGCTCGCCCTCACCCTCGCCCTAGCTCCCGGTCTCCTGCTGGCCAAGATGCCGCCCCACCTCAACCAGTCCTACTTCCATACTCCCCTCAACGGTCGCTACATCAAAGAGCACGACGCCCTCTGGCACGCCTGGCCACTGAATCCCCACGACTTCTCCGCCCATCATGGCATACACCAACTCAAACACTTCATTCAGATCCTTCTGCTACCCAGTCATCTTGGCGATGACCTACTGGCCCCCCACTACCTCCAGGCCATAGAGGCCGTCAATAGCTGCATCGTTAGTCGCTTCAGAGCCCTCTACAACACCTCCCGGCCCTACTGCCTCCACTGCCTCGCCCCGCCCTCCCTCAGCCTGGCAGAGAACACCGATTGTTGCTCCCCGGACGAACTAAAAGGCTCCTACGGATTGGAGTCCGTCTGTCTGCGAGTATCGCAGCCTAGCAGATGCTACGATAGTGGAAGAGAGCTGCTGGCCTTGCTCAAACGCCGCCATGCCTTGGCTGATGCGGGTCTTCCATTGACTTTCCCCCGCTTCAACCAGCGCTCCAACCCGCTTCTGCTCAGCGACAGTCTGGGCAATGTGAGCTTGGACTCGGCAGGGGTGCTGCAGAGGATGAGCTTCATCAAACTGGTCTTGGCGCTGCGGCACGACGGAGCTTATTACCAAGCCAGTCAGCGATGGCTCTTTGCCATGGACAGATATCTGCAGAAATACTTCCGCCATCCGCCTGCCAATGAGCCTCCTAGATTCCCCTCTGCTAATCAGAGCCTCACATCTGCTCTGCATTGCACCAGTTAGTGTTGACTGCCTATTGAGCTCTTTTTGAGACCTTTCTGAAATTGTTTTTGGTTTTTAAAGGTCATTGAAGGTAATTGTTTTGCAGATCCACATCGACTTCTGCGAGCCACCTGGCTGCACAGTAGAACCTTCGACAAGGGCATGCAGGAGAACACGCAACGGCTCATACCCAAGGTATCAGCTACTGTTCCCTTGCAAAGGCGATGTTGATCAGGCCTGCTCACGCCAGCGAATTCGGCAGAAGCGCAGTTTCGTTGACGCCTGGGCATTCATTAAGTTTGCGTCAGCAGACCGGTTTTCGTCTCTCCGCCGAAAAGCATACACACCGCATCATTTCCCCATATCATTTTCCATTCATTCCCTATAATTCATCGCCTAACATTCAAATTCTTGGCTGACATTTTGCAAAACCCAGGCCAGTGAAAGGAGCCAAGCATAAGACAGGCATAATTGACAGGTGTCGGTGACTTTCCTGGTGCTGACTGCCTTTGCCGTTTTCGTGTCCACTCGCGTGAAGTATGGCAACGGGCGTATCTTCATGGACACGGTTGGCTGAGTAGTATGAGATAGTCCTGTCCCGTGGGACTATTAATATTTGTATTCCCCTCTGGGAGGTCCTAAAGAAGGTGAGGATGGCTTGTGAGGTGGAGAGCAAGCCGATGTGGGCGCTGGCGGGGATCCTCACTGCCGGCATGGGCATCATCAGCGGCATGGGCCTGCCCAACCTCTTCGGGGCCGTCTTCACGGAAACCTCCTGCGTCATCCCCTTCCTCGTCATCTGTACTCCAAGCCCTATTCACCCTCTTTTAAACCCCCTCCCAAAGTCAATTTGGTATTCCAGCCATCGGCGTAGACGACATGTAAGCATCCTGACATTTTCTTTCGTCTTTGAAGCAAGATGCAAAATGACTCCACACAGGTTCATTCTGACAGCCAGCTGGCACCACTCTCGTCACGCCGTTCGGCGGGTGAGTAGGGAAGGAGGAGGTGTATGGAGGGATGAGGCAAGGGTTGGCAGGGCGGGACGGTGGCGGAGCGGGTGGAGATGCGGATGGTGGAGACGCTGTCGGAGGCCGCGGTGGCGATCACCATCACCTCGGTGACGGACGCCCTGTCCTTCGGCGTGGGCACCATCACCAGGATCCCCGCCGTATCCTGCTTCTGTCGTGATGCTGCACTAGCCTGCGTCTTCAACTACATCTATCAGGTCATTCTAAACACCCATACCGGATGATTGATTGATTCACTCACACCCCCTACACGAGTGAGGGGACGGAACAGCAAAGTGGGGTTCTGAGGAGAAAGAATAAGAATGCATCAGGTTTGCCGCCGTGTCAGCATGGATGCAGTAGCTTTGTAATACGTCGAAGCAGGTCTCCATAGTGTCAGATGACATTGTCTCCTCAGCACCTCAATCTTCTCTGCCATCTCTTTGAATGCCTACAGATCACCTTCTTCGCGGCCATCATGGTGCTGGGTGGGCGGCTGGAGGAGGAGCGGCGACACTGCGTTCTGCCCTGTCTCAGTGTCAAAGAGAGGCCTTCTACGCACCCCAGTAAGCTAGCAGGAGAGTCGAAGAGAGGCAGAAGGTAGAAAAGAAGTGACCTTCAAGGCCTGGAGAAGAAAGCATCTGTGAAGTCCTACGCCAGTGCGGACGGACACTTGAGACCCTGCAGCAACTTCAAGCGCATCGTCGGACCACTCATCCTCAGTCCCTGGACAGCCTTCGTCACCCTCCTCATCTACATAGCCTACCTCTCTGGTGCTCATCCCCCTTACACTTCACCCCTAACCTAGAGTCCTTCAGCCGCCGGCTACGGCATCTATCACCTCAACGAGGGCCTGAAGTACGAGAAGCTCGTCCTGGCCTCCAACCAGGTGCAGGACCTCGTCAAATACGACAACCTCTACTTCCAAAGCGGCGCCCAGGCTGACATCGTCATCGCCAATCCGCCCAACTTCACCGATCCCCTCCAAAGGTCCTCACCTTCGCCCAAAAATCCCTGCTGACTTTTCATTTCCCCCTCATTCCAGAGCCAAAACGTTGGCCATGGTCGCCCACTTCGAGGCCAGCCCCTTCGTGGAAGGACCGGAGGGGACTCACTTCTGGATGAGGTCTCTGGCCCAGAAAAGTAGGACAAAAGTGAACTAGAAAGAGTACTTGCAGAGCCTACCTGGACTACTTGAACCAGACGCGGAGCTTTGTGGAGAACACGCACAAGCAGTGGGGCCTGGGCGTCTTCGAGTTCAGCCAGCGATTTGCATTCCGCCGCCTCTGGTCCCAGGACCTCGCCTGGGAGATGCCCAAGAACGCCACGCCTGACCAGCTGCGCCTCAAGGCTTATCGGTTTCCACTCTTCCATTACCCTTCACCTCCCAGATCCACACTCTATCGAGAATGAGAAAAATCAATATCATAAACTGATGAAGGACAGGCAGGAAAAAATTAAGCTTTTTTTTCAATCAACTATAACTCCAGTTGTACTGAACATTTAGTACTGCTGGAGTTCTAGTTGATTGGAAAAATGCTTGTTTTTTCCTGCCGGCCATGTATCCATGCCTGAGGTCTTAGAATAGTCTTTTCAGTGATTTTTTAGTCTTTTTGCTCACTCCTCCCTTCTATTCTAGCTTCCACGTGGCTCTGACCAAGTACCGAGCCCCTGTGGACCAGCGGGCGACGGTTCGGGAGCTGCGCGCCCTCTGCGACTACTATTCCCAGACTGAGGGTGTGCACTGCTTCTCTGCTTGTCTGAAAGGGAGTAGAAGAGGTGTTTGGAGGCTGGGAGATGAGCGCCTACGGGCGGCTGTGGGAGTTCACGGACCAGTTCGACATCATCCGCCCCAACACCCTGCAGAACATCGGCATCGCCCTGCTCTGCATGATCGCCGTCAGCCTCCTCCTCATCCCCAGCCCCATCTGCACCGTCTGGATCACCCTCGCCATCATCAGGTCCTCAAGAGCTGGCTTCATTTATTGTCTCTAAACTAACCTTATTCAGTGATAGTGGGAATGTTGGTGGTGTGGGTTTGATTTATCTGTGTGCCTCTATAATGCAGCCTTTACACCATTGGTGAGGATACTTTTGGCAAGGTTTCGGACTCTACTGGAGTTCTTCTTCAGGCCAGACAATCTGTAGCCTGAAGAAGGATTCCAGTGGAGTACGAAAGCTTGCCAACAAATCATCACCCGTATTGCAAAGCCTACATTAGAGCTTCACAAAATATGACCCCATTTATTTGCAGCATTGATATTGGCGTGGTGGGCTTTATGTCGCTGTGGAAGGTGAATCTAGACGCCATCAGGTATTTTGCGAACTCCTGACTCAGAGCATTTTCCCAGAAGAACTATTTTGAGCATGATCACAATCATCATGAGCATCGGCTTCTCCGTGGACTTTGCGGCTCACGTGACCTACGGCTATGTATCGGCCCCGGAGCCCGACCCTGAGGGCAAGATCGTCAGCGTACTCATTTTATTCCACCCTTCAGACAATTTCACGAATGTCGCATTTTGCTAGGCCCTGGAAAGACTGGGCTGGCCAGTG
This sequence comes from Ptycholaimellus sp. GST1_10, assembly GCA_030248095.1. NCBI lineage: Eukaryota > Metazoa > Nematoda > Chromadorea > Chromadorida > Chromadoridae > Ptycholaimellus > Ptycholaimellus sp. GST1_10. Next base: position 11,676 of record JASANA010010400.1, read on the forward strand.
TTTCAGGGGGCCTTCAGCACAGTGCTGGGCGTGGTTGTGCTGGCCTTCGTGGACTCCTACATGATCAACGTCTTCTTTAAGGTATGCATCCTTCTGCTGTCCCTTTTTGCTATCCCCTTTTTTTAGGCTGAAAATAGGCTTGAGCATAAACTGGGGCTGTACCATCCCATTTGCATAGAGTGACCTAAGAAGCATTTTCTGAGAGAAGCAAGGAAATGGGTTAAATCCGATTTTTTAGACCCATTTTTTCGATTGGTTTCTGAAATTAATCGAAAAAACGGGTTCTAAGAAATCGGACGCAACCACCCTTGCTCCTCTCGTACAGTGCTTCTTAAGCTAAAGCGAGCTGGAAGGCAAGTTTAGGAACGCAGCCAAATACAGTCGCCGCATTCATTGCTTCATTTTTTCAGCAATATCAAAATATAAATTAAAAAAATTAAAAAATATATAAAACAAAAATATAAATTGCAGAACGTATTCCTGGTGATCATCCTGGGCGTGGTGCATGCGCTGGTGTTCCTGCCAGTCCTGCTCACACACGCCATGCCGATGCTGGCTCGGTTGCGGTGGACAGTGCGTTCGGAGTCCCCGGTTCCCACGGGCTCCTCGCAGACCTCCGAGGTCTCTTCCTGAGAACCTGCGCACCCTACTCTAGGCACCCTTCTTTGCTCACACTCTTCCTGCCTCATCTCCTGCCGCCAGCTCTGGCCTTTTTTATGCTGACTTGATTGTCTTGCCATTGTTATTCCTCGTCTACTGATGCCATTCCCGAGTGCTTTGATGGGCTTTAATGCGAATTATGCTGATCGTTTGCGGAAAAGCAAAGCAATTGAGATGATTAATTAGTGAACGCTTCTATTCCGAAACCATTTTTCTTCATAGCGAGGTTACAAACAGAAAAGATAGGCGGCCTAAAGAGCTTGGTCAAATTAATTACTGATTTGGATATAAATCAAAAGACTTACTTCACAAGTCGACTGAGTGTTGCCGAAAATGAGTTTAAAATAATTTTTGGTTCATGACCTAACCTCCCCCCAATTATGGCATTTGAGGGGTGGTTATAGTGGTCACCAAAATCGATGAAACCCAATTTGCTAAACCAATCTGAAAACCTTGCTTCATAACTCGACAGTGAGTTGCAGAGAAACTACAATGCAGCTCTAAATGAAAACCCAATTTGCTTAACCAATCTGAAAACATTGCTTCATAACTCGACAGTGAGTTGCAGAGAAACTACAATGCAGCTCTAAATGAAAACCCAATTTGCTTAACCAATCTGAAAACATTGCTTCATAACTCGACAGTGAGTTGCAGAGAAACTACAATGCAGCTCTAAATGAAAACCCAATATGCTTAACCAATCTGAAAACATTGCTTCATAACTCGACAGTGAATTGCAGGGAAACCACAATGCTGCTCTAAATGTAGAAAACTCCAATTTTGAAAATCAATCTGAAAACATTAATTCATAACTCGACAGTGAGTTGAAGGGAAACCACAATGCTGCTCTAAATGAAGACAACTCAAATTTTGAAAATCAATCTGAAAACATTAATTCATAACTCGACAGTGAGTTGCAGGGAAACCACAATGCAGCTCTAAATGAAAACCCAATTTGCTTAACCAATCTGAAAACATTGCTTCATAACTCGACAGTGAGTTGCAGAGAAACTACAATGCAGCTCTAAATGAAAACCCAATTTGCTTAACCAATCTGAAAACATTGCTTCATAACTCGACAGTGAGTTGCAGAGAAACTACAATGCAGCTCTAAATGAAAACCCAATTTGCTTAACCAATCTGAAAACATTGCTTCATAACTCGACAGTGAGTTGCAGAGAAACTACAATGCAGCTCTAAATGAAAACCCAATTTGCTAAACCAATCTGAAAACCTAGCTTCATAACTCGACAGTGAGTTGCAGAGAAACTACAATGCAGCTCTATAAGAAAACCCAATTTGCTAAATCAATCTGAAAACATTGCTTCACAGCATGACTAATATGGCGAGCAAGCTAACTGAAT
>JASANA010010402.1:0-30320 GCA_030248095.1 Ptycholaimellus sp. GST1_10
GGAGAAAATTGAAAACACAAGCAATTTTTGCCAAAATCGAGTGAAAACCCACAAACTATACATGATTTGGATGCATAATTTTTGGACAATAAGCTCATTAGGTTTTCATTGTGGAAATTGAAAATTTTTGGAACTGTGACAATTGCGTTTTCCGAATTTTTTTGGATTTTGATTTTTTTAAACAAATTTAATATATGTTGTTCATGCATGTTTTTCCCATGTAATTACGTTTCGAACGCCGTTTAGATCATGCAAAAAGCCCCAGTAGAACAGAAGTTATGCTCATTTGGAATTTCTTCCCTCAGGCTGGCTGGTGGCAAATTTCGATTTTTGCTGCCAAAATCCTAAGTCCATCCAAAACAATGCTTGCAACGCAAAACTGAATAAACTGGCACAATTTGACTCAAAATTCGTGAGTTTTTGAAACCCCTGAGACCGGCATGGCCGAGGGGGTTCTCTGAATCCCGCCAGTTTTAGGCTGGTGGCGCTCAACTATGTCACGACTAGCCATGTACTCTGTACCTGTCCAGGCCTCAGACTACCACGAATTCTTAACTGATTGACCCAAAACTCGCAGGATTAGTATGACCGGCACTAAAAGTAGCCAGAAAAATTTAGGAAACATGCGGTTCTTTCTCCATTTTAAACAATGACCAAAAAATCACAAAATTTTGTCATTAACTATGGGAGAAAATCGAAAACACAAGCAATTTTTGCCAAAATCGAGTCAAAACCCACAAAACTATTTACATTGATTTGGATGCATAATTTTTGGACAATAAGCTCATTAGGTTTTCATTCGCGAAATTCGAAAATTTTTCAAACTTATTTGTGACAATTGCGTTTTTGGATTTTTTTTGATTTTTTTGAATTTTTCAGACGATACATTTTGGGTGTGTGTTTTTTTTGTTCATGCATGTTTTTCCCATGTGCGTACGTTTTGAACGCCGTTTAGATCATGCAAAAAGCCCAGGTGGAGCGGAAGTTATGCTCAGTTGGAACTTCTTCCCTCAGGCTGGCTGGATGGCTTTTTTTTTTTTTGTTTTTGTTTGATTGATTTTTTTTTTTTTGAATCTTTTTTTTTTTTTTTATTTTTTTTTTTTTTTTTTTTTTTTTTTTTTTTTTTATTTTTTTTTTTATTTTTTTTTTTTTTTTTTTTTTTTTTTTTTTTTTTTTTTTTTTTTTTTTTTTTTTTTTTTTTTTTTTTTGTTGTTTTTTTTTTTTTTTTGTTTTTTGTGTTTGTTTTTTGTTATAAATTAATTTTTATTTTTTTTTTTTTTTTTTTTTTTTTTTTTTATTTTTTTTTTTTTTTTTTTTTTTTTTTTTTTCCGGCCAGTTTCGACTTTTAGATGCCAAAATCCTAAGTCCATCCAGAACAATTGTTCTTGCAACGCAAAACTGAATAAACTAGCAAAACTGGGCTCGAAACTGCATACATTTTTGAACCCCCTAAACCAGCCACGCATCGCCCGAGGGGGTTCTCTGAAATCACCCCAGTTTTAGGCTGGTGGCGCTATCTATGTCACGACTAGCCATATATATATACATGTCCAGCCTGGGCATCCACGAATTCTTAACTGATTGACCCAAAACTTGGCAGGATTACGTATTGGCACTAGAGGTAGCCAGAAAAAGTTGCGGAGCATGCAGTTCTTTCTACATTTTGAGCAATGACCAAAAAATCACAAAATTTTGTCATTAACTATGGGAGAAAATCGAAAACACAAGCAATTTTTGCCAAAATCGAGTCAAAACCCACAAACTATACATGATTTGGATGCATAATTTTTGGACAATAAGCTCATTAGGTTTTCATCGCGAAATTCGAAAATTTTTGGAACTGTGACAATTGCGTTTTCCGAATTTTTTTGGATTTTTTGATTTTTTTAAACAAATTTAATATATGTTGTTCATGCATGTTTTTCCCATGTGGCTACGTTTCGTACGCCGTTTATATCATGCAAAAAGCCCCAGTAGAACAGAAGTTATGCTCAATTGGACTTTCTTCACTCAGGCTGGCTGGTGGAAAATTTCGATTTTTTGGTGCGAAAATCCTTAGTGCATCCTATTCAATGCTTGCAACGCAAAACTGAATAAACTAGCAAAACTGGGCTCAAAACTGCATACATTTTCAAACCCCCTCAACCAGTATAGCCAAGGGGGTTCTCTGAAATCACCCCAGTTTTAGGCTGGTGGCGCTATCTATGTCACGACTAGCCCCATATATATACATGTTAAGCCTGGGCGTCTTCACGAATTCTTAACCGATTCTGACCCAAAACTTGGCAGGATTACGTATTGGCACTAGAGGTAGCCAGAAAAAGTTGCGGAGCATGCAGTTTTTTCTACATTTTGAGCAATGACCAAAAAATCACAAAAATTTGCCCTTAACTATGGGAGAAAATCGAAAACACAAGCAATTTTTGCCAAAATCGAGTCAAAACCCACAAACTATACATGATTTGGATGCATAATTTTTGGACAATAAGCTCATTAGGTTTTCATCGCGAAATTCGAAAATTTTTGGAACTGTGACAATTGCGTTTTCCGAATTTTTTTTGGATTTTTTGATTTTTTTAAACAAATTTAATATATGTTGTTCATGCATGTTTTTCCCATGTAATTACGTTTCGAACGCCGTTTAGATCATGCAAAAAGCCCCAGTAGAACAGAAGTTATGCTCATTTGGAATTTCTTCCCTCAGGCTGGCTGGTGGCAAATTTCGATTTTTGGGTGCCAAAATCCTAAGTCCATCCAAAACAATGCTTGCAACGCAAAACTGAATAAACTAGCAAAACTGGGCTCAAAACTGCATACATTTTTGAACCCCCTCGACCGGCATGGCCGAGGGGGTTCTCTGAAATCACCCAGTTTTAGGCTGGTGGCGCTATCTATGTCACGACTAGCCATATATATATACATGTCCAGCCTGGGCATCCACGAATTCTTAACCGATTGACCCAAAACTTGGCAGGATTACGTATTGGCACTAGAGGTAGCCAGAAAAAGTAATTGAGGTAATTTGTCCTAAATTTTTGTTGCCATCCGACAATCCTGTGCTGCATAACAGACTTATATATCTGGGGGGTCAATTTTGAGCCCAAAAATAGGTATTTTTCAGTTTACAAGACAATTTTCATTTTTCCTGTTCCATGTGCTTTCCAACTGGATTCTTATCAGTTATTTCTAAAGGTACGTTAGTTTTTGCATTCGTTTTTGACCGCGGAGCGGCCCGAAGGGCCGCTCCGAGGTCTATAGAGGTTACTCAACTTTTGTCCTCATATATATGTATATATATATGTATATATATATGTATTTCTGGAAATGCTGGTCCTCACCGAATTCTCAACGGATTGGGACAAACTTTTTTTTTCCTGAAAGGTAATGCTATTTTAGGAAGATCTGGAGGGGTGGAACCGGAATCAGAGCATTTGAAACATTACTTTTTTGGGTAGAAAGGCTTGAAAATTGCAATATACCGTTTTTGCGCTGTAGCTCCTGTAATCTTGAGAATTGCACGGAAGACTTGAGTTTTTTTGTTCACAAGTCGTATATAGCGATTCCAAATCTGTGCTTACTTTTGAAAATGGTTGAGAAACCACAGACTTACTTTCTTGAGTGACAAACTTTCACGCATGGCCATGTCGTCAATAATCAGTAACATCTGAACGGCTAAGAATTGAACAGAGGACTTGAGTTTTTTTGTTCACAAGTTGTATATAGCGATTCCAAATCTGTACTTACTTTCGAAAATGGTTGAGAAACCACAGACTTACCCTCTTGAGTGACAAACTTTCACACATGGTAATGGCATCAATAATCAGTAACAGCTGAACGGCTAAGAATTGAACAGAGGACTTTGGTTTTTTGATTCACAATTCATACATAACGATTCCAAATCTGTGCTTACTTTCGAAAATAATTGAGAAACCACAGACTTGCCCTTTGGAGTGACGAAATTCCATGCATTCATATTGTAAGCTGGAAGGTGGTGTGCTCCGCGGTCACCTATTGCGCTTTGCGCCATATACTTGTTGTATTTGTTTTTGGGAACTAAACTTGAAATTTTTCTTTACTTGCAATTAATTTTATGCTCTGTCCAAAATTTGCTGCTCTGGCGGAGCCACATGATTGAGGCATCACTGCCACTGGGCACCTGAGTCATGAACACTCAGGCTGTTTTTCTTGAACAAATCATTGGATCTCTACCAAAATTTAGCAAAGTAATAAACAAATATAGAGTGGGTGGGGAGCTAGCATAGTCCAGAAAATGTTTGTCCAAATCCGTTGAGAATTGGCCTTTCTCAGCATACCCCATTTTGAGCTTTATGGAATCTCATGGAGCAACAGCGCCTAGCGGGAGACCCCAAAGTTCGTTTTTCCCTAACTAAATATCATTGTGCTGAAGCCTTGTTCATGCGGCAAACTCGTAGTCTTATTCATGTGGCAAATAAATATGTTTTCCACATGGCCAAGATATAGACAAGACTAAAATGCTACAGCATGATAAGCTTATGAATTTTCAATCATCAAAAAGCTATAGACTGTGAGGTGATGCACTGGATGTTGTGATTACATTTGTTGTGTCTTCTCTTCTGCACCTTTCCTCCACTGCGCTCTCACTTCACTCTATGCTGATGGGATAAAGAAGCCAGCTATTGCTCAAGCCCTGACCAACCCCAACCTCAAAAGACTAAATGCAAAGCAATCGTGATACATTTTATTGATGAATTTTATCCAAATGAATTGAGCAACCATTTGGAGCAGAAATTTCATCTAAAAACTCCACTGCTCATTCATAAGCAGGCGGCAATTTTGGCTAAAAGAGGACAAAAACTGTAGAGAAAGGTACCAATATATAATAAAAATTGCAAAGTACAACTAAATACAAAAAAATAAAAATGCCTGTCGAGCGGCTCCTTCCTTTTTCAGCTCATCTCTGGCCCTGCTGATCCCTGCCTCGGCTCAAGGGAGCTCATTCCATAGCCTTCGCATCCGAATGGGCTGGAGCCTGTCCAGCCATTCGCATCCTGTAGGCAGCCTGCCTGCCAAAGATGCTTCTCAGCTTCGCAGCAGCATCAGTGGTGGAGGGAGGGCAGATGGCCAGCGAGTGCTGGATCAGACCTCCCACCTTCTGTGAGACAGCGAGTCTGGTAGCCACGCTGTGTCCAGCAAGAAGATGCTGTAGCATCGCTTGGCTAGCTCGCGCTGCTCCACAGGTTCTTGTCCAGTGGGCGTTGAAGTTCATCTGCAAGTCGTGACGCACTCCAAGGTACTTGAGGCTGACTTCTTCTCCGGCGAAGATGAGGGGGCATCGGAGCTGGCTGTGAGTTGGGGACAGAGAGATGATAAGTAGCTGGTTTTTCGCTGGGCGGAGGTCTAGGCCGAGGGAGGCGAGGTGTTGATGCAGCAGCTGCAGATCCTGCTCCAGTTGGTGGACATCCTTCTTTCCATTCACTGCTCTGGCCAGTAGTGTACAGAGGCACTTCGAAAAATCAAAGTGGTTAACCGGTTGATGCAACCGGTTGATGGTACACGTGTTGCAAAGCGGATCATTTCCAAAAAATGTCATCGATACGGATTCAATGCAGATAATTTTTAGACAAAATACACTAAAAATTACCCGGACCGCCAATAAAAGGAAAAATGAAATTGTGGAAAAAGGCAACGCAAGTGATTCATAGTTAAGCTGCATGATAGTAAAGTAGCAAATAACATGCTTGCGTTTTGTTTTGATAGGTTTTGTACTTCCTTTTTGGCCAAAATTGGCAAACTGGATGCCCTCTGAGTAACTAAGCCTTCTAGAAAATCTAATTTACGTAGGACGGGAACGCAAGTGGGTTTTTTTACTTGCATAGACCATTTTGAAGGCATATGACCCACTTGCGTTTGCTTCTGTACCGGTTTTTAGCATTTTCCTTTTCACTGGCCTTTTCCTTCACCACTGATTGGACCTATGCCTATGTTTTCTTTGGAGTACAGCTTGACGGGAACGCAAGTGGGCTTTTTTACTTGCATAGACCATTTTGAAGGCATATAACCCACTTGCATTTACTTCTGTACCGGTTTTTAGCATTTTCCTTCTCACTGGCCTTTTCCTTCACCACCGATTGGACCTATACCAATGTTTTCTTTGGAGTAAAGCTTGACGGGAACGCAAGTGGGTATTTTCATTCCTATAGGCCATTTTAAACGCACATAATTTACCTGCGTTTTATTCTGTATTGGTTTTTATCATTTTCCTTTCTCCTCACCTTATCCTACATCACTGACTGGACCTACGTTTTCCTTGAATTTAAGCCGTATGGGAAAGTAAGTTCATAGCAGGCAGGTCTATTTAATGCACATAACTCACTTGTGTTTACTTCTGTTTTCTTTTTCAAAAGATACACCATGTTCATAATAATAAATCCCAACAAAAAGCATGAGCAACATAGCGAATGGCATGGTAGGTAGGCGTCAAGAGTGTTAAGAGCACCAGCAGTTATTTGAAATGGGTTTGAAATGGCTCCGCCTCCGGAGACGAGAAAAAGAACTCAAGTCGTAGCCGCCTCCGTGGAGGTGGAGTCGACTCCGCCTCCGGAGGCGAGTAAAAGAACTGGAGCCATTTTAAAGCAGAGGCGGCTGGGACTTGTTCTTTTACTCGCCTCCGCTTTTGAAAACATTTAAGTCGCCTCCGGAGAAACATTTAAGAACTGCCCTCTGGAGCTTGTCCTTGATGATGGACTTGAGCTCTTCTCTAATCTTTCTACAGATCCATGGGCGTAAAATGGTTTCCTCCTTGAGCATGGCTTCTTCTTCATTTCATTCATCAATAAACGCAAGTTGACTATGTGCCTTTAAAATGGCCTATAGGAATGAAAAAAACCCACTTGCCTTCCCATCCGGTTTAAATCCAACGAAAACATAGGTAAAGGTCAAATCATCAATGTAGGAAAATGTGAGAGAAGGGAAAATGCAAAAAACCGATACAAAAGTAAACGCAAGTCAGTTCTATGCGTTTAAAATGGTCTAAAGAAGTAAAAAAACCCACTTGCGTTCCCGTCAAGCTTTACTCCAAAGAAAACATAGGTATAGGTCCAATCGGTGGTGAAGGAAAAGGGCAGTGAAAAGGAAAATGCTAAAAACGGGTACAGAAGTAAAGGCAAGTGGGCTATATGTCTTCAAAATGGTCTATGCAAGTAAAACAAGGTATTCTCGGCTATTGCCAAGATGCGCGGCCTTTGTTCCAAGTAAGCAACGTTATAATCCATGCATAAGAATCACTTCTAGTCAAAATCAGCTGGTTTAATTCAAAGCCTTAAACATATGCTTGTTTGAATTTTTTAAACATCAAAATTTTAGGTTTTTGGCCACAAAGCGAAATATTACAAATGTTTTTCATAAATGCCTTTTAACAGCTTCAAGACACCACCTAAACAAGCCTAACTGTCAAAATTGAGTTAATTTTTTTGAAAAACTAGGGATTTATAGATGTTTGAATTTTTGAAACATCAAGATTTTGGTTTTTTGACTATAAATCAAGAAATAATAAATTTTTCAAAAATTCCTTTTGCCAGCTTTGAAATGTTACTTAGACGGACGTATCTGCCAAAAATCAGCTAATTCCATTGGAAAACCAGTGATTTACGATTTTTCATATTTTGAAACATCATAGTCAACATCAACAACATAGTCATATCCAAGTGGAAGGGAGGGGGGGGGTACATTTCTCTAGCAGCATTCATAAGTGCCTCTTTGTCAAAGGCTAGGATATCATCGACGTATCTACGTGTGCCTCTCAATTTTTTAGCTAATGAATAGTTCTCTGGTTTCGTGAGACAGTCAAATTCTAGTTTGGAAAGAACTAAGTCAGCTATTAGGGGGCTACAGCTGGTACCCATTGCAATGCCATTAGATTGTCTGAAAATTATTCCTGCATAAGTGACGTAGGCCTCATTGACAACTGCCTCAATCATATCCTTAACATTTTGTTCCCGCAAGCTAATGTCACTCCTATCCTCGTTATTGTGCATGTAACTAAATTTCCCCTTAGTAATATATTTGTTTTTTCGGAAAATAATGCTTACGATTTCTCCTAGCTTTGTCTGGACTAATTCGTGCTCTAACGCTGTGAAAAGGGTGCTAAATCCGCTGTGCACATATTCTTGTTAGGCCTCCCTCGCCCTGTCCTAATAATATTGAAAATTTCCCCACTGTTCTTAATGCTCCAGAAAAGGTCAATCCCCTTGCGCTCCCCTATATTTCTGCAATATCTCCCCTAATGATCACCTATTGTCTTCAGAATATTTGTCAGTTCCACGCCAAGACTCTTTAGACTGCTCCGTTTGGCTCCTGCTATGAATCTTGCTCCTATAGGATTTTTGTGGAATTTGTGTGCCATCCAGATCAACGGGATAGTCCTGTTACCCTCCTCTATTTCTCCTAAGCCCAGTTCTTATAGTATATTTTCGTGTCTTGCGATCAGTCTCTCCTCTGTCTCGGTTGTCCATGGATCATAAGTTTGGTTCCCTGTTGCCCTCATTGTACCGTCTGTGCTAAATTCTATTTCCATTCTTTGTTCATCCTGAACAAATATTCCTTTTTGCAGGTGACTGTCAGATTATTCGACGCCTTATCTACTGGTGTGATTACTGTGTCCCTATGTAGTTCTCTTAGTTGGTATTGATATTCCTCATCTACTTCATTCTGCCCTAACTTGGTGACCCTGCTGGTGATCCTATTTTTAGTGGTGCTCATGATTTCAACTAAGTCCCTATATACCGTGTTTGCCTCAGTTTCTGTTACTATTTTTTCCCCTATCAGCTCGTTGACCAATAAATTTAGGGAATGTATTGTTGCGCTACATACCTCTTCTACCCCTGATCCGTCGGCTGGCCTATATTTCAATCCTCTTTCGAACATGTTCTTTAGCTTAATGTGTAACCAGTCGAGGTTTCCTGTTAGGGCATGTCCATTTGGTATGAGTTCACTGTCGCGTCTGCCACAGTTACAGTTTCCCTTCATGATACATTCCAGTTTTTCATGTCGAGTTTCTTAAGAAATCTGCTATAATTCAGTACTGTGCTCCCTAGTTGGTTCGGTAGAAGCCAGCTTATTCTTGTAGCTCTCATTTCTTCCCGTAGATCTGGATTTCTAAGCCAGGAAGCTTTTCGTCATTATCTTCTTCATTCTTGAAGGCTGCATAGGCTGTCTTTAAGCCACCTACAACATTTTGTTACAATATTTAGTTATTTCTAAATGAAGAAAGTTCTCCGTTTGTATAACTCTGCCCCACATTAATCTAGAAACGCAAAAATTGATCAGAATGTTGATTGAGGTAATTTGTCCTAAATTTTTGTTGCCATCCGACAATCCTGTGCTGCATAACAGACTTATATATCTGGGGGGTCAATTTTGAGCCCAAAAATAGGTATTTTTCAGTTTACAAGACAATTTTCATTTGTCCTGTTCCATGTGCTTTCCAACTGGATTCTTATCAGTTATTTCTAAATGTACGTTAGTTTTTGCATTCGTTTTTGTATTTGTTTTTGGGAACTAAACTTGAAATTTTTCTTTACTTGCAATTAATTTTATGCTCTGTCCAAAATTTGCTGCTCTGGCGGAGCCACATGATTGAGGCATCACTGCCACTGGGCACCTGAGTCATGAACACTCAGGCTGTTTTTCTTGAACAAATCATTGGATCTCTACCAAAATTTAGCAAAGTAATAAACAAATATAGAGTGGGTGGGGAGCTAGCATAGTCCAGAAAATGTTTGTCCAAATCCGTTGAGAATTGGCCTTTCTCAGCATACCCCATTTTGAGCTTTATGGAATCTCATGGAGCAACAGCGCCTAGCGGGAGACCCCAAAGTTCGTTTTTCCCTAACTAAATATCATTGTGCTGAAGCCTTGTTCATGCGGCAAACTCGTAGTCTTATTCATGTGGCAAATAAATATGTTTTCCACATGGCCAAGATATAGACAAGACTAAAATGCTACAGCATGATAAGCTTATGAATTTTCAATCATCAAAAAGCTATAGACTGTGAGGTGATGCACTGGATGTTGTGATTACATTTGTTGTGTCTTCTCTTCTGCACCTTTCCTCCACTGCGCTCTCACTTCACTCTATGCTGATGGGATAAAGAAGCCAGCTATTGCTCAAGCCCTGACCAACCCCAACCTCAAAAGACTAAATGCAAAGCAATCGTGATACATTTTATTGATGAATTTTATCCAAATGAATTGAGCAACCATTTGGAGCAGAAATTTCATCTAAAAACTCCACTGCTCATTCATAAGCAGGCGGCAATTTTGGCTAAAAGAGGACAAAAACTGTAGAGAAAGGTACCAATATATAATAAAAATTGCAAAGTACAACTAAATACAAAAAAATAAAAATGCTTGTCGAGCGGCTCCTTCCTTTTTCAGCTCATCTCTGGCCCTGCTGATCCCTGCCTCGGCTCAAGGGAGCTCATTCCATAGCCTTCGCATCCGAATGGGCTGGAGCCTGTCCAGCCATTCGCATCCTGTAGGCAGCCTGCCTGCCAAAGATGCTTCTCAGCTTCGCAGCAGCATCAGTGGTGGAGGGAGGGCAGATGGCCAGCGAGTGCTGGATCAGACCTCCCACCTTCTGTGAGACAGCGAGTCTGGTAGCCACGCTGTGTCCAGCAAGAAGATGCTGTAGCATCGCTTGGCTAGCTCGCGCTGCTCCACAGGTTCTTGTCCAGTGGGCGTTGAAGTTCATCTGCAAGTCGTGACGCACTCCAAGGTACTTGAGGCTGACTTCTTCTCCGGCGAAGATGAGGGGGCATCGGAGCTGGCTGTGAGTTGGGGACAGAGAGATGATAAGTAGCTGGTTTTTCGCTGGGCGGAGGTCTAGGCCGAGGGAGGCGGGGTGTTGATGCAGCAGCTGCAGATCCTGCTCCAGTTGGTGGACATCCTTCTTTCCATTCACTGCTCTGGCCAGTAGTGTACAGAGGCACTTCGAAAAATCAAAGTGGTTAACCGGTTGATGCAACCGGTTGATGGTACACGTGTTGCAAAGCGGATCATTTCCAAAAAATGTCATCGATACGGATTCAATGCAGATAATTTTTAGACAAAATACACTAAAAATTACCCGGACCGCCAATAAAAGGAAAAATGAAATTGTGGAAAAAGGCAACGCAAGTGATTCATAGTTAAGCTGCATGATAGTAATGTGGCCTCTCCCAAAAAGCGAGAAGAGTCCAGCAACGCCAGCAGAGCGAGACCGCACCCCACACGCAGCGCCACGCCGCCACAAAGAGCCCCACACCGAACGCCAAACAACACACCACACCCCCCGCGCAGAGACCGGCTAGAGAGCGACTCCCCCGAGAGAGACCGCAGAGAGCCCCGCCCAGGGATCGCCCAGGAGCACCACAGGCCCCGCGCCCGCGACCACCACACCGCCACCCAAAGCCGCCGCCGACCCCCCCCCCCAAAAGCACCAACCAACCCGCACGAGCCACAGACCCAAGCGCAAACCAACAGAAACCCAGCCCGACGCAACAACAAGCAGAGCGCACCACCCCCCAAAGCCCACGAGCCCCCCCGCGCACCACCCCAAGCCAACGAGACCCCCGCCCCCGACCGAAGCCGACACCCAGGAAAACCCCACCGAGCCACCCCCCCCGCCCAACCCCACCCCCAACCCCACACCAACCAACCAACCCCCCAAACCACCAAAACAACCACCCAAAGCCCCAGAGCACCCCAGACCAGCCAGCCCCCCGCCAGCCCCAGCGCCCCACCCCAACCAAAGACCCCCACCAACCACCCCACCCCACACCCCACCAAAACCCCCCCTCGTTCCGTGGAGCGGGAGCCTCACGTGGTCCCTGTTCCTCCACTGTCCGGAAGGTCGCTCCTGTTGAGTCTCGACCTCCCTTCTTCCGGGTCTGCTTCCCGGTCTTCATTGAACTGGGAGTGGCAGCGGAAGTGGCGGGTTCCCCAATCAGCTTAAGCAACCACTCTCTGCTACCATGTACAGGCTGGCTGCTTCCGTCGGAAGAACGACAGTTCCCGTGCCTCTGTTCCCGACTCCACCCAGAGCAGTAGCCCAGACGACACCTGTCACAGCCTAGCTGTAAACCCTTTAGACAATGTCCTTGCTGCTTCCGCTTCGGTCGCACTTCACCGTGCCCGATTTCCCAGCGGTTGGGGCCCCCGGGTGGAACCTACTTAACAGCACCGGGCCCGATGCACTGCCGCTTCCTGTGGCCTAGGCTTCTTTCGCCGGAACTCCGCCGGAGCCTATCTGTCACTCACGCTTCCAGTGGTGATCCTTCCTTAACGGCCCTTACTGGCCTTGACATTGCACGCTTGGGCTCGAGGGTGGCCTTTGTTCAGCTTGCCAGTCACCTGCTGGGGGCCTCTCGATAAAAATTCCTTCATGGATGCCCAGTCTTCTTTCCGCGCATTAGCAGCTCCCTCAGAGGCTGCCCCCACATTGAAAATCCTCCTCTAGGGGGTGGGGTATGGCCGTATAGGGCACAGGAGACTCTTGGAGAAAGTGGTCCTGGGCTCGAGGGTGGCCTTCGTTCAGCATGCCAGTCACCTGCTGGGGGCCTCTCGATAAAAATTCCTTCATGGATGCCCAGTCTTCTTTCCGCGCATTAGCAGCTCCCTCGGAGGCCGCCCCCACATTGAAACTCCTCCTCTAGGGGGTGGGGTCTGGCCGTATAGGGCACAGGAGACTCTTGGAGAAAGTGGTCCTGGGCTCGAGGGTGGCCTTCGTTCAGCATGCGAGTTACCTGCTGGGGGCCTCCCGATAAAAATTCTTCATGGATGCCCAGTCTTCTTTCCGCGCATTAGCAGCTCCCTCAGAGGCCGCCCCCACATTGAAACTCCTCCTCTAGGGGGTGGGGTCTGGCCGTATAGGGCACAGGAGACTCTTGGAGAAAGTGGTCCTGGGCTCAAGGGTGGCCTTCGTTCAGCATGACAGTCACCTGCTGGGGGCCTCCCAATAAAAATTCCTTCATGGATGCCCAGTCTTCTTTCCGCGCATTAGCAGCTCCCTCAGAGGCCGCCCCCACATTGAAACTCCTCCTCTAGGGGGTGGGGTCTGGCCGTATAGGGCATGGGAGACTCTCGGAGAAAGTGGTCCTGGGCTCGAGGGTGGCCTTCGTTCAGCATGCCAGTCACCTGCTGGGGGCCTCTCGATAAAAAGTCCTTCATGGATACCCAGACTTCTTTCCGCGCATTAGCAGCTCCCTCAGAGGCCGCCCCCACATTGAAACTCCTCCTCCAGGGGTGGGGTCTGGCCGTATAGGGCACAGGAGACTCTTGGAGAAAGTGGTCCTGGGCTCGAGGGTGGCCTTCGTTTAGCATGCCAGTCACCTGCTGGGGGCCTATCGATAAAAATTCCTTCATGGATGCCCAGTCTTCTTTCCGCGCATTAGCAGATCCCTCAGAGGCTGCCCCCACATTGAAACTCCTCCTCTAGGGGGTGGGGCCTGGCCATATAGGGCACAGGAGACTCTAGGAGAAAGTGGTCCTGGGCTCGAGGGTGGCCTTCGTTCAGCATGCCAGTCACCTGCTGGGGGCCTCTCGATAAAAATTCCTTCATGGATGCCCAGTATTCTTTCCGCGCATTAGCAGCTCCCTCGGAGGCCGCCCCCACATTGAAACTCCTCCTCTAGGGGGTGGGGTTTGGCCGTATAGGGCACAGGAGACTCTTGGAGAAAGTGGTCCTGGGCTCGAGGGTGGCCTTCGTTCAGCATGCCAGTCACCTGCTGGGGGCCTCCCGATAAAAATTCTTCATGGATGCCCAGTCTTCTTTCCGCGCATGAGCAGCTCCCTCAGAGGCCGCCCCCACATTAAAACTCCTCCTCTAGGGGGTGGGGTCTGGCCGTATAGGGCATGAGAGACTCTTGGAGAAAGTGGTCCTGGGCTCGAGGGTGGCCTTCGTTCAGCATGCCAGTCACCTGCTGGGGGCCTCTCGATAAAAATTCCTTCATGGATGCCCAGTCTTCTTTCCTCGCATTAGCAGCTCCCTCAGAGGCCACCCCTACATTGAAATTCCTCCTCTAGGGGGTGGGGTCTGGCCGTATAGGGCACAGGAGACTCTAGGAGAACGTGGTCCTGGGCTCGAGGGTGGCCTTCGTTCAGCATGCCAGTCACCTGCTGGGGGCCTCGCGATAAAAATTCCTTCATGGATGCCCAGCCTTCATTCCGCGCATTAGCAGCTCCCTCAGAGGCCACCCCCACATTGAAACTCCTCCTCTAGGGGGTGGGGTCTGGCCGTATAGGGCATGGGAGACTCTCGGAGAAAGTGGTCCTGGGCTCGAGGGTGGCCTTCGTTCAGCATGCCAGTCACCTGCTGGGGGCCTCTCGATAAAAATTCCTTCATGGATGCCCAGCCTTCTTTCCGCGCATTAGCAGCTCCCTCAGAGGCTGCCCCCACATTGAAACTCATCCTCTAGGGGGTGGGGTCTGGCTGTATAGGGCACAGGAGTGTACAGGCTGGCTGCTTCCGTCGGAAGAACGACAGTTCCCGTGCCTCTGTTCCCGACTACACCCAGAGCAGTAGCCCAGACGACACCTGTCACAGCCTAGCTGTAAACCCTTAGACAATGTCCTTGCTGCTTCCGCTTCGGTCGCACTTCACCGTGCCCGATTTCCAGCGGTTGGGGCCCCCGGTGGAACCTACTTCACCGGGCCCGATGCACTGCTGCTTCCTGCGGCCTAGGCTTCTTTTGCCGGAACTCCGCCGGAGCCTATCTGTCACTCACGCTTCCAGTGGTGATCCTTCCTTACCGGCCCTTACTGGCCTTGACGTTGCGGTGAATCTGGTTGCTTACGAGGCTGATGACAAGATCCCGTCTTTATCGCATACTGCCAGCACTCCAGATCTCAGCAGTAGTTCACAGCGCATGTATCACTTCTCAAGTCAGGGCCCACAATCTCGCCGACTGACTCGCGACAGGAATAGAATCCAGCTTATATACACAGAGAACAATACCGGGAAGCACTTAGGACGACAATGCCGGTGTGCAGACAGTGATGTATTGCCACTAAGCACATATGAGGAACAAAGCGGGCCATGTGTCAGCGCTCAACCTGGACAGCCTATGGTAGGGGAGGACTCTTCAGGCGCCTTTAATCAAAGGGAGTCCTTGCGCCCAGGCTGTCTCCGCGGGAGCATAGCTGCGAGGCCCGCTTCCGTCATCATCACAGCCAACCTGGCGGATACACATTGTCAGTTTCCTGCACACACCTAACCCCGGTGAGCCTCGCTCACCGGTGGCTGCATTGAGTCACAACATCCTCCCCTAATGTGGGGCTGAGGTCACGAAGCTAAGAATTAGATCATCACCGGACATCCGTCGCCCACGGCGACGCAATCCTTAACTCGGAAAGACATGGGAACATGGGACGGAAAGAATTCCGGATACTCAGCTAGGAAAGCCACTACAATCATCCAAGCGGTATTTCATTGCCCTAAAGCCAATCCATTGAAACATAACGGGCCTGGGTATGGGAGTCTCCTGGTCGTAGCGTCGCGAAGCGAAGAAATTTTCCCAGCATTGGGTCTACCTTACAGGTTGGCCAAAAAAGGGAATGGTCGATAACCAGGTGGATAAAGGAAATATCCTCGGTTGGGGGATAGAGCTGCTTGACACTACAAGATTAGGCTCGAGTGGGATAATGGGCCTATTGGTGCCAACAAAAACATCACACTCCTGGTTACAGACGCTAGTCTCCGCGCCCGGACTATCGCACATCCGACAGGGATGAGGCTTCTCGCAGCGAGTTATTACAGCAGAGAACTCAGCTGGACCCTTATGCGCCGTCTGAAACATCACCAGGCCGGATAACAGAACCGTTTTGCACCCAAAACACATCAACACTGGGGCATCTCGCGTGGCTATGGTACACGCGCGAAACATCAGAGTCCAGGGTGACATGTCTATGCCTAGGTGGAAATTCGCTTCCCAAAGCCATATACTCATCCCCAGGCGCTCGGATTGAGGGGATTGGTGCGGAATTGTCCTCAACAACTGGCTGAAACATTGGCTGATGGGATATGAACTTCCTTCTCACTCAGCTATTGACGCAGAACCTAAGCGGAAGCATAAATGTACCGGATGAAACATCACAGGGTCACGTATAGGTTTCCTACTCACTGATATATTGGGGAGAGGGGTATGCGCACATGGCCTTACATACTGGGAGAAACATCAGCCAAACCGAGACACTGGTTACCCTGATCTCGCGTAGGCTAATGTTTTCATCTGCGCATCCTATGGTGTCAAGGTCCTGGGTTGGGTAACAACTGGTAGACAACGGCTGACGACAGCCAAGGCTTACTATGGTCTTGCTGAGGTATTGGGGTTCGGCGGAGAGGGACCCGGTGGCCTGGTCCTCGAACCACAGCGTTTCTTGCCTGGTGGGGGGCTTCCAACAGTCGTCATTGCCCTCCCGCCAGTCCTGGTTGTCCTTGAGACCTTCATGTCCTGTAATCTTTTGTTTGTATCAGATCTATAAGCAGAATGAGTGATCGATCTGCTCTATCTCCATAGGAATCACTCCAAACCCTCCCATCGCACCATGCGTAGGGGTTAAGGGCCACGGGTTCCAGGTGGCAAAGCGACTGTGTATGCCTGCCTCCTGCGGCGGTTCCATCAGGGCATCGTCCAGCGGTGGGTTCCGTCGAACAGCAGGCCTCCTGGCGCGAGGTTTGGGCTCGAACTTCCGGTCCTGTTCCCGGGTGTTCACCTGATGGTGTAGATTATCAGCTGATTGCTTTGGAAACAGGTCTCCTTTCAAGGGTCTTAAAATGCGGGCCCCGGAACCGGAAAGGATCAATTGTCCCCTGCAGTTGTACCGGCAATCGCCCTTGCGTTGCAGCAGAGGCTTGAAATTCTCCACTACCCGCCCCTCACTGAGTAAGGAGAGGAAGCTCTCATAAGCCCTTCCAGCTCCTGTTGATCCCCGCAGAGTTTGTCGGCCAAAGGCTCCTGCGAAGGTATAGAAGTTCCCTATCACAATAAGACCCTTGGAAGCCCTGCTCAAGGTGACTACGGCTCGATGCACGGATCCTGCAAACCCAATATTGGGCTCCTGGTCCCCAACATGCAAAAAGATGGTCCTGTGACTGGTTTGAAGAAAAGGGAAAGCATCTATTGCGTCTTCAGTGTGTTCTAAGGGAAAGAATGCCCTCGGAGTGATTTCCTGATAGAAAGCCGAAATTAGCCGCACCGCACCAGGCGTTAGCCTGAAAGACTCGTCCAGGAGTAGCACTGAAAAACGGCTTGAGTCCTGGGGGTGCATCAAGGCTTCTAGAATGCTCATTGCGGCAACCTGAGCCGCCACTCCAGGCAGCTGATGATGCGGTTGCAGCTGCTGCTCCTCTCCTGTGATTACTATAGAGGACAGCCTCTTCCCAACCTGTCCTATCTGCCACAGCGCTAGATCTCGTTGGATCAGGCTGGCTTCATCCATGATGATCATGGTGGGTTGGAAGTTGAGGTTCTGCAAAAAGTAGAACTTGCTCAAATCTAGGGTGGTGAATAATAGATTGGGATTCAAGAAGGACACGAAGCTGGACAATGGCTGACGTCGAAGCAATTGTAGTTTGGCCCTACACTTCGGAACTTCTAGCTTGGCTTCCTTTTCTCCCATCTTAGCTTCCCATTTGGCCTTTGCCAACTGGTTTTCACACTCTATTATTTCTCCTATGCTTTTCACGAATTCCTGGTAGTCACTTTCCTGCTGGCTATCATATTTGAATCCTGCGACCTCACTAGTTTCCTCAGCTGCTCTTCCCATCGTTTCCTCGATGGGGAAATGGTTCCTGATTCTGGCCTCAGCCTGTCCTAGTAGCAAGTGTGCTGGCAGCCAGTCCCATGCCCGGAAGTCTCCGACCTCGGCATGAGATCTGCTGCAGATCCTAAGCGGCCTGATTACTTCCGCCGCTTCTTCATCGCCATTTTCCCTCATTGCCATCAAGATCTCTGTTACTGATCGATAGGCTTGGCTAGCTGCGTAGTTGGTCTGAGCGATGAATAATATCCGGGCTTCCTCATGCTGCAAGTTTTGTTTTTTCCTTCTATATATAATGTAATTGCATGCACCTAGGAGGGCTGTTTTAGTTTTGCTGGCCCCGGGTACTCCTGGAATTAATATGATCTCATTCTGTGGTGCTTCCTCTACCCCACTCATTGTCATGGCTTTAATTACTGAGTTTTGATTCCTGGTGAGTTCCTTGTCTTTGAGTGCTATGCACGTAGATATGGGCCCGTAGGCGGGTTCACCTCCCTTCCCCTCTTGTTGAAGCCCCACGCATCTTCGTAGAAGTTGCGAGGTGGCTGACTTCCCGTTGAGTTGTGCTCCTGCATACCTGGTCTGGTAATCCAGATATGGGCTTTCTGTGTCGTTAGCGGCTGACAGCCATATTTCTACCGGTTGGTCGCTAACTTCCTTCCCTAGGCTAATGTATTTCTGGTGCAAGGGTAGTAGTGAACTGGCTTCTATCCTTGCCTTAGCTTCCCATTCTCTCGCATTGGTCTCTTCTCTAACTATTCTACCCTTGATGGGGGTGGCCAACTCAGGGAACTCCATCTGAATTTGGAAGGCTCCCTTGATTTCCGCTATGTTTTCCTGTTTTACAGTCAGACTAGCGTATTCTTCCCCTTCTGTCTCCTGAATGTGGCATATGGCTGGTACCCTTCTCCCACTTTTTCCTGGTGTTTGATTTTCATTTTCATTGAGGTAATCAAACATAGCGATAGCAAAGTGGTTTATCAGGAAGGTTCTGTCCTGCTGTTTTAGCTTTTGCAGTGTTGTCTTATATTTCCCATCGAAGGTGTTCCTAAGTGCTTGGTATGGGAGGGAGATCCAGCCCGCTAATTGGTTATAAGCTAATGGCTTGTAGGACTTGATGGTGTACCTTTGTTCCCCGTTGTCTGCTTGTTTCTGTGTCTCCATCCTGAGGATCAGTATGGGGAGTCCTTCCTGGGGTTTTGGTCCTAATTTCCTCTCGAACACCTCTGTGTCCTGGTCTATTGTTGCCCACCCCTTTATTTTGTCCCTCCTTTCCTTTCCTTCTTCCAAGGCTATTGCTACCTGTCCCCGTATCCGGACCACAAAGGAAGAGCTGGGCTTACCGGAGGTTTTGTTTCCTGCTTCTTCCCTACGGACGATGAGGGCTGGGGTGCAGTAGTAGCGTCCTGGTGCTGTAGGTAGAGTTATCCTGGTGGGCTCCCATCCGGACGCTCCTACTCGCTCCCGGGCTCCCCAAACACCTATTTCCTCTTTCCCTTGAGCCAGATAGCGGAGGGGAACTCCAAGGGCTGAGAGGATACTGGCCCTTCGATCGGTTATTGCAAGGGGGAGGGCGTAAAAGGGTTGTAGGGCGTAACCTGATCCCGGTAGGTGATCGGTCGGGGGCACATCTTTCCATTGGAGTTCGAATCCTCCTCTGGCGTCGACTGGGCTAAGGGTGGCAATACTGGGTGACATGGTTGGCTAGGCTCAAGGCCTGCTGCATTCCATCACCCGAGGGCGTAGGTTTGCACTACTACTGGTGTATCTACCTACATAACCTCAGGGGCTGACCTAGCTAAGGTGGTGAGGGACCGGTGGTGTCGTTTCGGGAGGCGACGTTGTTGGTGCCGTTGATCCTTCCTCCGCCAGGTCTGGTTTTTGTGCTATGGTTGCCCAGTCTAGAGACGTATTATTTAATTGGAGATAGAGTCTGTTCATCTGGGTCGCGTGGTAAATCGCCAGTATCTGGTTGGGTTCCCACGCAGCGGCTAGGCTAGGGGCTGATGGAAGGTTAGAGGAGATGGCTATGCTCCTGCATTTCCGCATCTTAGGGCTTTTCCTGGCCGCTTCTGCCATCTGTCCTAGCCCATCCCGCACTAAGTCTTCCTCCCCTAGTGTGGGGCTGAGTTTTAGTGTCATGGCCATCAACCCCCTAGTCTTGACCCTAGTGGCGACGACGGTGGCTATCGCCGAGGAACGGTTCCTGGGTGGGATTGGAAGGATTAGGATGGGGTTGGTTCCTAATGCTACGCTGGGTGTCTGGAGGTTGGGAACGGATACGGAGATCGTGAGATCTTCCGGTTCCACCTCAAAATCGATCATCATCAGTGGCTCCTTCCGCCACCAATCGGTTAGAGCGGTTTTGACCGCCCGGACTTCCTCATGGGTGGCCCTGGCTAGGGTTCCTAGGGCAATGGGCACATCTCGGAAGTGGATGTGTCCTGGGGAGGTCCTCCTAGTAATCCTAACCCCTGCCGAGGTCCTCCATTGTTCTAGCAGCAGCATGTCGCCTACCTTCAGGTCCGTGATGTTCTTCAGTCCTAGTCCTACGAAGGAGGATGTCTGGTCCTCGGTGCGGACACTGCTGATCATCACAATTTCCCCGTGGCGAGGTCCCTGGCCGTCCCCCCATTCCTGTCTAGCTTTCGCCTTCTTCCACTCCTGCTCCGATAGTGTGGCATAGCCACAGGTAGTCTGGGGTAGGAAGGTTCCGCCGCCCCCACTACATACCCTTGTCTGCAGGAAGGCAAAGCGGTAGCGCAGGGAAGGAGGCCAATCTATCTGGAGGCTTCTCACCCAGCTTCCTTTTCCGCCGGATACTCCTGCTAGGTCCTTGGTGACTGCTAGTACTCCCGTTAGCTGGTTGGGGGGTGGGGAGAGCACTAGTCGTGGGCTCCAGAATCGGGGACTTAGTCTTCGAACCCCCGCACAGCTAATTTCATCCCCCACGCGATGCGTAAGGGTGGGTCTTAGTTGAAGCTGATTGGTCAGCAACTGTCTAGTGACCACGCAGCTCTGCCTGCAGGGGGTGTAGGGGGTGATCCACCCTCTATCTCCCTCTTTCGGGTGCTCCTGGTGGGGGCCTGGGGAGACTGAGGTGACTTTGATTTCAAGCGAGCCTCCCTTGCCCTCTCCCACGATTGTGGCTGAATAGAGACCTGTCCTCAAGGCTCTTCTCATGGCCGTACCATAGGTCACTATTCCCCCAGAAGCCTCCTGAGCATTTTCGCCCACAAAATCTTCCCACTCCGTATAGCCTAAGAACTTCATATCCTCTAAGGCCCATTCTGGGCTCACCTCGGAGGGTATGACGGGGTCCGGCGGGAAGGCGAGTAGTGCCAGGTCCTCCGTCATGATGGGGTGGGGTGGGACCAATGAAGTGAGGCGTGGGTAGCGAGCTTTTGTAGTCTTCAGCAACGCCACCAGGGCCTCCATCCTTCGTTTTCCTGTGAGGCTGTCTCTTTTCCTTTATACTCCCACAGTGCTGTGTCTGGGGGGGCTTTCTGATGAGGCGCGTGTCATCACAGAGGCTCCCTTGGTGGCAACGGCTCAGGCATCACCTAGTGCAAAGTGGAGTGGCAGGAGGCTTCGCCTGAGTCAGTGTTTGCTGGAACTGTAGACCTCTCTCTCTACTCCGATGGCTCATGAAAATTGGCCTGAGTGGAAGAAGGGAATGGAGGGCAACCCGATCACTGTTTTGGGTCCTTCGGTGGCCCAATCTCGTCACGCAGGGCTGTTGGTGATGGACGAACAGGGGGCGTCCATGGACGTGGGGTTGCTGGAGGTGGGCGTGGGCTACCCGGTGGTTTTGGCGTACCTGTCCGGCGGCCGCCTCTTGCAGCTGCCCGCCCTCCTCCACTCTCTCCTTCTTCAAGTTTGTTTCCTCCTATTCATCTCCTCTTCCCCTCTCCAGGGCCTTTTGTTGTAGCGGGGCCGTCTAGAGTATTTCCACCTTGGGATCTGTATGGGGAGCAACAATCTCTACGTGAGCCCCGAGACGCTGAGTGGCATTTCTGCCAAGGAGTGGCGACGGCTGGGCTTCGTGCATGATTCGGCCCGCAGGATCGTTTCAATGCTCCTGGTCTTCTGGCGATTGGTGACATGGTGTTGGTTGAGGTGCACCATCTGGAGGAATTTAGGGCGGCTTGTGAGGTGCTGGGAGCGTATGAACGTCCCCGCATTTCTCTCCTTCTACCCGGCCCTCATCTTCGCTACACTCAAGGACGTGTGGACAGCTTGAGCCGAGTTGGCCTTCCTGAGTTTGGTTAATGATGATTGTTAATGGGTTTTAAGCGGCGCTACGCGGAGCAGTTGTCCGAGATGGAGTTCCACATGGAGACTGTTCTCGGACGCACGGATTGGGGGCGCTTTCTGAAGTCTCCCGCTTCGTACCACGACCTTCTTCCCGATGGGGTTGTTTCTTAACTTTTATAGTTTTGGGTGATTCTGCTTCTCAAACTTCTATTGGTAAGGTTTTCCTTTCTATCTCCTTTGTGTGGACAGTGAAACCTCATCCATTCGAGTGGGTGAAGGCGTGAAACATCAGGCCCTGAAGATCGATTTGTCGCCCTGTTGGTCATCCTGTCTATCCCTGTCCTTTGCAGCACTTTCTTCGGAGCTCCTGCGTCCAGATGATGGGGCTGCTGCTGATGCTCTACCCGCCGGGGCTCCTTCCGTTGGAGTTCCGTCTGACCTCCGGAGGAGCTCCGGGCATCTATCCTCCGCCCGTGCAGGCGTACTTGGGTGGACAGGGTCAATTCTCGGTTTCCTTTTTCTTGCTTGGTTTCTGCTCCGGACCAGTTGGTTCTTTCCGGTGGCGGCAATGGGTGAGACGGCAGTGGCCCCGGTGACTGGCTATGGGCAGGAAGCCCCGGAGGAAGTGGCCCCGGAAGAGGCGGCTGGGCCGTCAGGTTCCACCTCACCGTTGCCGACGGTGTTCGCCTTCCTCAACGAGTCCGCCAAGCGTCAGTTCGGCCAGTCCTTCGTCTTGGAACTGGTAAGCTGCGGAGTTATGGTTGGGGTCTCGAATTATTTTTAATTTGAGATGGGTGAGAAGGAGGGCCTCAAGCGCGTCGAGCTTCGCCTGGCCACGTCCCAGCGGCAGTTGAGCTGTGACGGGCTGGGGGAGAGTATCGACTCGGCGACAGAGTCCGCCGCGCTGGCTCTCCTTCGTGGTGTCCTTGATATGGGTTGTTGGGCTGATTGGGGTTTCTCGGGTGATTGCAAGGGCACCGTTCGTCAGTGGCTCCTGACCCAGATCCACCCTGTCTATCATGATTCCTTCTGATTTCTTCCTTTTCTTCTCCCGGTTGATTTTTCTCCTGGTGTCAGATAAACGGGGAGCTTCCGATTCTTTCACGCGCAGCTCTGCGTCTGAGGATGGTGTGTCTGGAATCGATTAGGGGGCGTGGCTTTCTGGCAGTTGGTGGCGGGAAGTCAGATGCAGTCTGCTTCTGGCCTTCACTGTTGCGGAGGCTGGTAGGATGGCCACGAGTCGCCATCAGGCTGAGACCTTCCTCCTCGACCTGTCCTATCCCTCCATCAAGCCGTCCAGCATCCCCGATGGCTGCTTCGTTCTGCGCTGCCACGAGGGTCGCGGAGAGATCTCCGTTCGGCAGGGTCCTTGGGCTCGAAAGGACCGGGCGGCGATTGTGTTGGTCGGGGGACAGGCCGTCAGCAGCTTGCCTCCCACCTTGTTGGAGGAGGCGATGGGGGTGGGCGTGATCATCATCTGCTGGGCTGGTGACGAGTTTGGTAGCCTGATCTACGCCCTCCTGCACTACCAACACATCCTGGTTCCTCCTTCGTTTCCGTTCTGTGACCTTATCTGTGGATTCCTCAGAGCAATCCTTTGGGCACGGACATCCGGCCGCTGCACTTGGCTCTGTTGGTGGGGCATTGTAGTCTCTACCGCACCGCGGCCCCGGCGCCCTTCGACTTGGTTCCAGAACTGCGTGAGATGGTGAGTTTCCCGGTTCCTTCCGGCTCTCCCGGAAGTTCGATTTGCAGTGGGCGAGTGTATTCTTTTGGAAAAAGCGCTATCCGAAGTGTTCAGTGGCTGTGCTTCCGCCCCTTCTACGCCGTCGCTACCCGGAGAAGATCCAGTACACGTGGCAGACGAGTTGGCGTCTGATGCATGCCTACCACGCAGCCCTCTGCCCCCAGAATGGCCATCTGTTCGGGCTACGGGTGGAGGAGCCCCTGGGCGTCGTCCTGTTCGTCAACAGCCTTGGGGTCTTCGATTAGGTTTCTTGGGTAGAGTGCAACGACTGGCTTGTTGCAGAATCTGCTTCCGGACCCTGCGTTCATCTCCTGGCTGAAGGTGGGGTGTAAGCCGGCTGAGTGTTCGTACCGCCTGCCCGGCCCCTTCTTGTTCTACGCCGCTCCGGATGTTCCTTGATTTTTCTGCCGGATATCCTGGGCTTTCGCAGTGGCTCTCACCGTCAGGCTCCGGGTCGAGAGACCATCGAGCTCACCTGCCCCTTCCGGTACGAGACGGAGGAGGAGTGGTGTGCACGTCTGCGGGTGTTGGCCGACCCGGGCCCAGTTCAGCAGCTCCTCCCGGTCGCCTTCCCGTCGGCGGGGCCCTGGCCGGCGGTTGACTTGGCCCACCTCCGTAGGCTCTTGAGAGTCCCTCTTCCATGATGGACGCTGAGAGGTGGGTTGGTAGGTTCCTGTGTGGACATGGGGACCAGTGTCGGGGCGGGGCAGATCGACTCCACCGGCTTCCACCCTCGCCTTCGCCCTCTGGACGCCAATTTCGACATCCCCCGTAGGTGTCCTTCTTTTGGTTGGTTCGTCGACGGGGTCAGTTGCAGCGCCGGCTTGGCATCGCTGGGTACTCCGCTTCTGTCCCCCTCATTGGTGGGTGGAGCGCTGGCCGGCTGACCTGCCGATGACGTACGAGGCGGAGACCGGGATGTGGGACTTGGACGCCATCTGCCGCCCCAACGACACCTTGCTGTGCAGCGTCTACCGCTGGCCGGCGGGCACCGACTATCCCGGCTTCTACACTCGACGGGACGGGCTGTGTCAGGATGCCAGCTACCGGGCCTGCGTCGTGGACTACCCCAACGGATATGCTCCTCGGTACAATGGCCAGGATGCGGCCAAGATCAAGGGGGTGACGACGAAGGAGCGGAGGCTGCGCCAACGACACCGTGACGAGGCTTGGCAGATACAGAGTTCCCTTGATGTTCTCCTCCTGTCCTCCCAGAGTTGAGTGTGTATGTGGGCTCTAGCGGCGCAGGCGCTGTTGATCGCCCAGCGCAGGGCTGGAGCAGGGAAGCCAGAGTTGGTGACGCTGCCCGTCCCGGCGTTCGTCGTCCACTGGCGCCTCGGCCACTGCCTCGTCTCTGGAGTGCCTGGGGTGGACATCAACTGGCAGCGGCCCGTGGGGACTGCCAGATGCGAGGATCCCACCGGGTTCCAGCACTCTCGGCCCAGCGCAACTCCGATGCTTCGCTCCTCCAGCCAGAGCTCCAAGGATGGACTGGACGCTCTCATCGGGCAGGCTCGGGCCAGGTTCTTGGGGTCTTTGTTCGGGTTGCCGCCGCTGAAGAAGGCCAAGCGGCTGATCCACCTGGGCGACTGTTTGTCCTTTGGCTCTGGGTTGTCCAATTGGCAAGGCAAGTTGTTGGCAGGGACGGAGGGCGGGGATGATCCGGCGGTGAGTCCTCCTGAGGAGGATGACCTTGGGGAGGACGAGCGCGGTGAAGTCCAGTGGGAAGGGGGCGGTGCGGTGGCCGAGGGAGGAGTGGAAGCTCCAAGCCAGGCGGGCTCTGCCCCAGCCGTCGTCGAGTACTCCGGTCCTCACTCCGTCGCCGCCCTTCTGTTGCCCGCAGACCCCAGCCTCGCTGCTCCCACGACTCCGTCCTTTGCTCCTTGTACTTCCTCTGAGCTCTTCCATCCTTAGTTGTCAGTTTCTGGTTTGAGGTGTGTATTCTGACGCGGGCGGGGTTTCCCTCTCGGCACATATGACCGAGGAGGCAGGGCCCTCCGGTTCCTCTTCCGGCGCCGCCTCCGGACGTCCGAGTGATTTTGATCTGGGTGACAGTGTGGAGGATGCCAATGTGAATCCCATGTTTGCCTATCTCCATGGTGACCCGACTCCCGGTTCTCCTGACCGGCTCTGGTGGTGAGGGTCTGTTTAGTTGCTGGCCTGTTTTTTGGATTGCTTGTTGTCGTTTAGATAAATTTCTGGCTTGTCCATGGTGAGGCGTTTGTTGGCCCAGGAAGGTGGCTGAGGAAGGGAAAAGGGATGGATTGTGTGGAGGCAAGGCCTGTTTATCTTGCCCCAGATTTGCGGGCATCAAGCTGAGGATTGGTTCAGTACACACTGTATTCACAGGCTCGCTTTCCCACCTCCTAAATCCCCTGCCCCTTGCGGAGAGGAGTTTCCTCATTCCTGGTTGTGGATTCATTAGCCTCTTGTTTTGTCTCACGGTTTGTGTATGTGGAAGGGCGGTGGCGGCTGTGTGAGGAGTGAGGGGGCTGGCGGTGGCGAAAAAGCCGCGCTTGTCGCCATCTCGCTTTTGGCGCTGGGCCTCATTTGTCTGCCCCATTGGTGTATAAGAGGCGGTTGTCTGCCCTCCCTTTGACTCTACTCCTCCCACTTCGCTGATTCCCTCTCCTGCTGACTCAAGGGACCAAAGATAGGCAGCCTTTGTCTCAGGGCCTATCTTTTACCCCCTTCGAGTCAGCATGTTGGGAGTTCCTGCTCCTTCCGTCGTTTCCCGGCCTTTCACCCCGGCCGCCTACCTCTCGTTGGTATTTTGTTAGCCTTTCCTTGCGCCAACAAATGCCCGCAGAGGAAGCTGGTCGGGGGTCTATCGTCCGCCTTACCCTTTGGCAAGAAGCAACGGCGTGCGCCTGTCTCCAGGCGCACCCATGTCTCTTGCCTCCGGGGAGTGCGTTTGGCCAGCTGGTAAGTATTTCTGGATCATTGCTGAGTTTTTGGTTGTCCCTCTCTTCTGCTGAGGCCCAATTATCTGGTGTTCAGAGTAGATAATTAGGTCTTCAGTGGGGGAGAGGTGCTTCCTTATTCCTTTCGGCCTGTTGTGGTGTATCTCGTGTTCCTGGGCGCCCCTAATTTTGCCGAGAGACGCAGATTCTGCCTGGCTCTCAATTGGCAAATCTATGCTTGTCGGCAGAAAAAGGGGCGTCCCTACCTGCCATTCTGCCGCCTGTCGCTCGTGCTGGTAAGTGGCCTTTTCCTTTCCCTGTGTGGATGGTTTTTCTGCCTGGGCTGGGAAGGCAAATGTGGCTGAGTGTGACCATCTGTTCTAAGCGGATAGTGGTGGGGGGGGTGATTGTCAGGGGGAGGACTTTTTGCTCCCTTCACCCCGTTATCCTTCTTCCCATTCAGCGACGCTTTCTCCCCTACCTGGCCCTTGTGTCCTGGCCAAGGCCACATTCCCGCTCTGCCACGGCTGACTCAAAGGTGGCTGGGCCGGTTTGGGAGTTAAGTGTGAGGCGTATAATAATTGCTAGTCTTATAGGGAAAACGGCCTTGTGTGAGTGAGGGTGTCCTTTTTTTGTGCTGGTGGGCGGGGTTGGACGAGGGGTGAGTAGGCTACTGTCCCCCCTCCCCCTCTCTTCCCCTTTTCTAATGCCGCCTTCTCTTCGCGCGCGCGCTCCTCCCTTCCCGCCTCCCCGCCCTGTGTTAGGAGGGGGAGTGGGAGGTGGGCCGATTATTTACTGTCCTCCCCGGGGACTGTGTCAATCGGCCCCCTTTTAGACCCCCATTGTTCCTCCTTTTGTAGGTCAGGGGTTGGACATAGGTTGCAGATGACGCAGATCAGATACCTGGTGGTGGCCTTCGTCCAGTGTTGGTGGTGGCTGGTGCAGGCTTGGTGGGGGATGTTGGGGGCGGCTCCGGTTGCTGCTCCTCGCCTTCCCGGCTCCCCCATCCCAATCCCCTCTCCTGGTTTCTTTTTCTTTGCTCGCCCTCCTCCGGGCGACATCGAGAGGGTGGAGGGGGAGAGAGAAGTTGTTAGCAGCAAACCTGGGGGCGGAGATGGGTCAAACGGCGGTGTTTCCACGGATGCGTCGTTGGGTGTCTTTCCCTAACTCCGTCGCCTTTTCTCTCCCCACACCCATTCGCTCTCATGCTCCCAAGTTCCTTCCCCATCGCCTTTTCGACTCTTCCTTTTAGCCTGACTGTTGGAATGCGAATTTTGCTTCAGCCTATTTCGTTCTGCTGATTTTTTACTCTTTATCCTTCTCAGTCGACTTGACAACGCCTGTGGCTTTTTGTTGGCTCTGACGCACTTCAAGCCGGGAGGATTAGCATATGTCAGCAGCCTAAGGCTGGGCAGAGCCTTGTCTCTCAGCCAGTTTCCTGTCATGGCTGACTGCCTTTTGCCAGGGCAGGCCTAGGGTGTAGGCAGAGGGGTATCAGTTGGCTCAAAAGGGCTGTCCTTGGCTTGCCGGCCCTACGCATCTGGTTGGCCTGGCCCAGCCCATTCGCGCCCCCCTTCTCCCCCCTTCCCTCTTGGCTATGCTAGCGGGGGTGTGCCTAAGCTGGCCTATCGCAGTCCACTGGCTGGTTCAGTTTGTTTCATTCGTCCCGTCGGCCCCCCTGCCCTCTTCTCCTTTCCTCCTCAACCCCTCCTCAATTCTTTCTAGGCAATTTTCTAGGCCTAGGGTTGGTTTGGAGAGAGTCAGCCATAAGGATAGGGCAGAATGCGAGTGTCGGAGGCTCACTGTGTTGTCGAGAAGATGGGAGGCGGTGCTCTGTTGGGAGGGCGACTGGTCCTGGGGCCCGCCTGGCTCCTGCGTCGGCCTGACATCACCTCCGCCTTGAACATCACGCACTCCGTCATCGTCCTCTGGGACTTAGGCCGCTCGCTGCATCGCAGCCGCAGCCTTTTCACCGGCCAGGTTCCCTGGCCATCCCTTCTCCATTGGCCTTTGGGTTGTAGCGGGCGCTTCAGGTCCTGTCCAAGCAGGTCCCCAAGGACAAGCGCTTTGACCTCTTGGTGCTTCTGAAGGAGGCGTCCCCCTTCGTTCGCGACGCTTTGAACGTATGCCCCTCTTTTCCCTTTTTTGGCTCTGTTGAGCTGTGGAGTGGAGTTGTTCGTAGGGAGGGGGCAACGTCTACCTGGTGAGCCACAAGGTCACCTGTTGGCCTCAGATGGTGGCCGCCGGCCTGGTGATGCACATGTGGGAGTGGTGCCTGGACGCCGCCCTGAACTACATCTTCCAGGTCAGCCTTCTCTCCTATTTCTAGCCCTTTTCATCCTCTTCATTTCATGTTTCCCCTCCTTGGGTTCTTTCTCTGGTGAGGGGGTTCTTTGGGGCGTGCCAGAAGGGGTGTAGGCCCTTGGGGTTGTAGGCGGTGCCGGGTAGCAACCGTGCGGCTCTGATGGGGGAGGAGGGGAGCAAGAAGTCGTGGGTGCGCCCGGAGTTGGAGGCCGTGGAGGCCTACCTGTGGGGCTTCTAGGCACCCCCTCCCTTTTCCCCCTTTTGGCTTTGTCCCGCCCCCTTTTTGACTGAGTTTTTGAGTAAAGTGTTCCTATGCTGTGGAATTTACTACTCTACTCCTGGCCATGCTCTGGCCTCTTCTGTAGCGTCTGATGTGCCACTGCATGTGTGCCTACATCTGGTTGGCGGTGAGCGTGTGTTGCGACTTGCCTAACCAGGGTGATTGTGGTGTCTGAGAACAGTGTCTGGATGATTTCGGGGCCTTAATCGGGGTGGGGGGGGGGTATTTGGTGGTAGGGCAGGGGCGCCTGCCGTTGTGCTATTGCGCCCCTCCCTCCTATCAATTCCCCCCTTTTTACCCCCTTTCGACAAGGCCTGTCCTTTGGTTTTTCTGTTAACTGGTGGAGGCTTGTCTAGGGTGTGTTTTGTATGCCCTTCTTCCTTTGGTTTCAGGCACCAACATCCAACGCCGTGGGGGGGGGGTGGGCTTCCAATGGGGAGGGAGAGGGTGCAATGATTGCACGCGCCCTCCCCTCTCCACTGGATCTCCACTTCCCCCTTCCTCCGCTCTGACTGGGCTTCTTTTGGCCGGAATGTCAGCTGTGCCGTAGGGGCGTGGCCTTGGTTGTGGGTTGGGGGTAGGAGTGTGAGGGTGAGGTTGCCTCATTCGGTGAGTTTTTGCGAGGCTTCTGAAGATCCAAGGAGAAGTGAGGAGTCATGGCCGCCGCCACCTTCGCCAAGGAGATCGTCGCTGCCGTCCGGGCCTTGGAGGACGTCATCGTTCGCCTCCGCACCGCTTCCAGCCTGCTAGAGCAGGTGTTGGCCATTCACGTTGCCTCCTGGCTTCCTTCTTCCTTGTCTGGCTGGCTGGCCAGTGTTGTGCTTGGCAGGGCCTGCCCAGTCACCGGTGGTGGGAGGTGGCCACCGATGCCGGCGCCCTCGACGACTCCTCCGACAGCTCCGTCACCGGCACCCCCCCAGGTGGCCATACCCCCATGCCTTCCCCTAGCTCTTCTGTGGGCTCCGCTTGGGACCCGAGTGCCTTTTCCTGTGTCGGTTGTTATGGAGTGATGAAGATTGCTGGTTGCAGTGGCGGTCGAGGCGGATGACGA